>RJWT010040054.1:0-12565 GCA_004365215.1 Cuniculus paca
CTCATCTAAGGTAAAATCAGCTATGCAATTTGGACTAAGGAACCAAAGTCAGGAATCTTCAAATGGGACAAATATTTAGACAACCGCAAATGTGCTTTGCATAGGTTTTATTTGCCCCAGACTTCTTGGTACACTGAACAATTTTTTACTCTCCTATTTACTGATTATAAAAGATATCCAAGCAACAGAGTCCCCTGAGTGTCCACTGGAGCCCTCTTTTGAGTAATGTTTGGGTAAATCTAAGGAATAGCAGAACATATACACTAGTGAAGACTAAAAAAGGGCAATTACCCTTTTATAGTCTTTCATTCCACTTCAACCTCACTACTATTTCTTCTGCAAAGTTTAACAGTCTTCTTGTTTTCAAAACTTCCTTCTCACACTGCATTTTAGTAGGCCTTCTGACAAGCCCAGTTAGCACCTCAAAACCCACAGTCCCAAAGACCTCAGGCCAGTTTTCAAAAATCACTAAAAGGGGCCAGCAGACTTCTTGGAGTGGAAATATCCAGCCTGGTAGGATTTTGTTTCCTTCATCAGATACTTTTGGGGAAAGTGTTCAAGATTCTACATTGAAGAAGGTACCTGGGACACAGATGGTTACTGAGTGCATCTTATGGAACATGTAAGGTAGACAATGATCTTTTTCATTTGAGGTTCCCATATTCAGTGCAGCAATGTGTGCATATGTGGGAGAAATACTTGTGTGGGGCAAAGAATACTTCTGAAAGGCTACAAACTGAGAGTCAATCATCAGGACCCAAAACAAAGTACATTTATATATACTTACACTCACACATTTAGTTTTCACCCCATTAAACTGATAACCTCTACAGGGAAAAGATAAGGTAGATTTATAATTAGCACTATTTATATGCAGTTAACATGTGACAGCCCATCAAACACTTGCTTAGATTAGTTCAGGATCTAAGCTATGATAAAAACTTTTCTGGCAATCTTTTTCACACTTCAATGTTAATTTTGGAGATGTTGCCTTTTCTGGTTATTCTATAAAGTATTTAAACAGGTCCATGTGAAACAATAAATCCTCAGTTACTGCAGAAAAAATTCATGGTTTCCCCAGTGAAGTTGTATTTGTAGAGGCACTTCCTCCAACCCAGAAAAAATAGTTCCGATTATATTTTCTATCTTTTTTTTAAAAAATAAATTTTCTTACTCTCTTAAACTAGGAGAAATCTTGGTCATCACAGAAAATCATGAAAATACATAATGATATTTAAAACTGTGTTAAGAGTTAATGTTGTTAACATGTAATATTTTTCCATTTTTTTTGCCAATCTTTTAAATTTCTTAAATTTGATCCATAACATATGGACTTTGTTTATGTGACAGTATTGCTTATATATTTATCTGGGTTATTTCAGTTTTCCTAAACTTCTATTTGTATTATCCAAAAAATCTTCCATTATAAGGATGAAGTAAATTTTAACTACTCTTCAACAGCTACTATAAAATATATATATATGTTAATACATATACATATGTATATATATTTAGTATTTATTACAAAATATATATTTAGTAACATATTTATATGCTAAATATATAACATGTATGATTAACATATATTTTATACTAAATCTGTTCCTCTAGTGAACCCTAACTGATACACATACCTTGGTGATTTTTAATTTCCATGATCCAATTTGTGAAGTCTCTCTTTGACAGTATTCTCTCATTGAATATTCCTTCGTTCAACTAACTAGATTTGTAAAAAATCTAAGTGATCTGTTATGGCTCATATATGAGGTGTCCTTGAAAGATTCATGTATTGAGGGCTTCATCTCCAAAGTAACAGTGTGCAGACGCAGGAGTCAAGAAAAGTGATTGGATTATGAGGGCTCAAACTTCAAAGTGGATCCATCCACAGATGACACTATAATTTGATGGCATTATTGAGAGGTAACTGAAATAGGAGGTGAGCTAGTTGAAGGGAGTGGATCCTGTGGGGTGATCTTAGGGATCGTATCTGCTTCCCAAGCCCTTCTTTTCTGGCTCTCTTTGCTCTCTCTGCGTCCTGGTCACGATGAAGTAAGCAGCTTTCCTCCACCATGCCCTTCCCCCATGATGCATTTTCCTTGCCAGGGGCCTGAAGCAATGCAGCTAGGTGACCATGGACCTCTGATAACATGAGCCAAAATAAATTTTTCCTCTTTTGAACTGATTTTCAGGTATTTTGTCACAGTGATGCAAAGCAAAGCTGACTAACATATAACTGCATTTTCATTTCTAATTTAAGTTGGTTTTCTTATATCTGCACATTCAAATTTCATTATCACTTAAAGTTATTTCATCAACTCTTATTCTCAGGGTTTATTTTTCACTGTTGCTGTTGTTTGTCACAATGAGGATTAAACCAGGGCCTTCATACTGAACTACGTTCCCAGATCTTTTCTTACTCTTTATTTTGAAACAGTCTCATAGATCACTAAATTGCTAGGACTGGGCAGGAACTTCTGATCTTCCTCCTTTCAGATGCCTGGGATTACAAGAACGGACCACCATGCCTGGCTCCAATTCTTGGTTATTAAGGGGTGCTATTCACTCTTTGTGTGTGTCTAAAGATTTTAAGCATATTTATTTCCAAGTGTATTCCACTTGAATCACATATGGTGAGGGTGATGAAGACACAAATGGCCCAATTTTTCAAATTCAAAATGCACTTATCACTAGATAGTCTTTACTGTCCATTGCTTAGTAAAAGAGCTTAATACTGTTCTTGATAACTATGAGTGGAATGGATTAATGGAAAATAGATGAGTGAATATTAAACCATGTTGATCTCTAAAATAAGAAGACTCAGGCAAGTAAAATAACTATTAAAGTCATGTCTCTTCAATTCCCAGAGCACATATTTTCCATATCTGATTTTTCTGAAATTAGAACAGTCTTGGGATCAATGCAGACATCTGCTGAGAAGGGCTTGTCTCTTGAAAATCTTCTCTTGTATCAAAGGTGCATCTTTCCACTAAAGTTATTTAGAACTAAAGAAAAAGGATACTTTAACGTAAGTATGAAGAGGCCTTAAACATAGACAGGAAAACAATAGAGTGATAGCAACAATTTCGAAGTTTCTAATTCAATGGAAACAGATACCAACTCTAACCAAAATGGATAAGCTGTGTTACACAATAAATACAGCAAAAATCTGAGCTTGGTCAAAACCAAGGAAAATTAAATTATAGGACTTCAACTCTTTGGAGGAAAATAACCTTTTCTTAGCTCCCTAAGGTCTGTCTATATGAAAACTTTGACTCTTCTAGCTAAAGTGAGTTTTCTAATAAACCAATGAAACTAGCTTTATGAGCTTTAATCTACCCAGCTAAGGAGACCTTAATTGGTAGAGAAAGAACTAAAAGGGGACTTGAGAATGCTTTTGATCAAAACCAAGGTATCTCTGGGAGAAACTTTTCCCTTGAGGCTAAGAAAACATTTGAAGAGACTTTCTAAACAGAAGATCTCAGATGAAAGGCTGCAATACAGAATCACGATGCAGTTATAAATTCTGACTCTGTGCAACAGCAAGACTGGAGGTGAGTGATGGGAGACCTGGGACTTTTCATAAACAAGGCCAGGGCTACCCCTGGTAGAACATTTCCAGATGGTGGCCTATCTTGCTCCACTTGTAGCAAACTAACTCTGCTCTACTCAGTAAACCAACCAAGACTTTGGGGGTGGTGGACATGCTAAAGTGTTTGCAAAGAATTATCACACAGTAAACGTCCTCTAGAATCATGCTCCAATCGTTTAGTAATTGTTTTTGAGAAAAGCTAGAAGCAGGCATGAAAAATGTTGAAAAAGCCAATAGCATTTAAGCATAGGCAACTGATTGAACAGAGGAGCAATTATGAAATAATTTGTAAATGAATGGAACATTTGTGAAACTAAAAACTGAGAGCACCATTCATTCATATACTATATATGAATATGCATTTTAACCCCTAAAATATATTTCCAGAATGACTTGTAAAATCAAATTAAATTCTAAATTAAATTTGTGAAAAAGACTGATTTTTATGCCTTATCTATGGGTCTCAACCTGTAAATATAAAAACTGAACTTGGACACTTATTAAGCTGAGAATGAGAACAATAAACACTTTGAAACGGGAAGGACTTTGAAAGTCATGTAATACAAAACTTTTCTGGTCTGCAAATCCTGCAATTCTGGGTCTACGTAATTATATAGACTCTACTTTAAAAGACCCACCAGCCACCAGCTGATTCTTTATTCAATAATCAGGTGCTCCAAATAAAAAACGAATACTTTACCACATATAGGTCCTCTCTTATTCTCACCTCTACCCTTGGTGATCTGATCAGACTTCTACTTTCCTACTCCTTAATTCCAGTTTTTTTAAAAAAATCACCAGTAGCTCCAAATTGCTGAATACATGATCCTCATTTCTGTTCTTACCTTCTGACTGGTGTTTGGTACTTAACACTACTTTCTACCTTGTTCTTTCTGAATTTACCTCATTCCTTGCTTTTCTTCAGATCATCTGCATGGCTCTCTTCCATTTCTCTGGCCATTTCTTCTTATCTTTTCCATGGGCTTCTTTTCCTCTGCATTTTAAGTACTGTTAATGGTCTTTCCATTTCTCTAAATGTTCTAATTGATCTTGTTTCATTGGTTTTATATACCATCTAGATCCTAAAAGCTCACAAATCCAGTTTTCTCCTCAAAAATCCTTCTGAGCTCCCAACTGCCTAATAGACATTGCTGTTTATACCGCCATAGTCCCTCAGATGAAATATATTATTTCTTCTATTTAAGTTGGCTTTTCACATATTTATTCTTTTAGTAGCTCACTCAGATCTCTCTCTCTCTAAATATATATAGATACATGTCTATATATATATTCTTTTCCCCACATAAATCAACTTCCTTTGCATTTACTGTTTTACAAAATCACCCATCAAAAGACACCAAGTCAGAAATCTAGGAGTTTATTTAGACTCTGCTCTTATATTTAGCCATTACAAGAGAAATAACACTAACAACTTATTCTTTTTTTCTTATTTATTGCAATTATAACAAATTCTTACTGAGATTTTACTGCATATGTTACTATATGTTAGATTTATACATTTTAATTTTTTTAGATTTATACATTTTATTGCATTTTATTTTCATGACAGTCTTATAGTATTATAATTACAATTTCAAAATAGTAAGTAGAAGCAGAGATGACTGGTAATTTACCAAGTTAAGACAGCTAAGTGGTAGAGCTGGTAGTCAAACCCAGTATGTTTTGAGAACATGAGGATCTTGACCACCATGCTAACCTGTACAACATAATTCCTCAACCTTTTTCAAATTATGTCTCTTCTGCTCCATTCTTATCACTATTGTCTTGTGTAACTTTCATCGTTCACTGAAACTAGTCTCTAAATTCTATGAAGACCTAAACAATGTGTGCTTTGGTTTACCAGTGCCCCTTGTGCTTAGCATACTAACTAGCACTGAATATACCCTCAGTAAGTGTTTTTTGAGAAAATGAATAAAGTATTTTTATCATGTTAATAATGGGTAGATGGCTATATAATTTAGGGCACAAACAGGACACTGTCAATAATCGCTTTGGGTCAACTATTCCAGATAAACTAGGACATATCATCACTTTAATAATTGGGTTATGTCAAGTTATGTTTTGGCAATTTTACAGCATCTTCTTTCTGTACGTTCCCTGATACTACAGAATTGAAAGCCTTGGAATAGCATTTCCTAGAATCCCTGCTGGAAGGATTATGGTTTAGATTAAGAGATTTATGGTTTAGATTACGAGATCCATTCATTTCAAAGACAAAAAATAAAATATAAACTACTATGATCCCTCTGATGTGGGTACGCACACAGGCTTGGTAGACCCCAGCTGGGAGTTTTTGCCAAAAACTTCCAAGTATCTTCCTACAAATCATTCACTTTGGAGCTGACGGCCATTGGTGACCATTTCCTGTAGTTCCTATGCTTCTCGATTCTCTGAACATGACCTTCCCTCTCTAAGACTTTCCAGCGTTTTTAAAAGGACTTGTAAGGTAATGAACTCTAGCTGCCTCCATAGGCAAAACTTTACTGGTTTGTTCCAATAAAGACTGACTTTTTGCTCACGTAAAACCCAGTACAGGTTACTGAGAGCTCTTCTCCATCTGGTGTTTCAGATAACCAGGACTCTTTCACCTCTTCATTTTTCATTTCAACACATAACTTCAAGGTTACTACAAGGGGAAGTGAGAGTATGAAGAAGCACACACGCTCTAAACCAGTTTGGTCCTGGAAAATTAAACTTTGCTCCTCTTCACAGTCCTTCAGTCAGGACTATCCTAAGTTCTCAAACTAACAGCAAGAGACGGTGAGAGAACGCAATGTTTTATATGCCTCAAGTATTTCTGTTATAGGCTCTAATTTCTTACATTCAGTCTCTTGCTTGATATAGTTAGGGTAGTTTCTGTTCTCCTTATTGAGACACTATTAAATAATATGTAATTGCAGGTATATTAATTTGAAAGAGGCATTAATCATTTGTCTTTATATTTAAATGTGCAAATATTGCCGAGTATGAATATAAGCATATCTTACATAAAACTTGACATATATGCTTAGTGTTAGGCTCATCTACCTACTAATAGGTATAATTTGGATTAATAGATTTAATAGTTAAGGCTAAATTAGTATTAATATCCTTACACAAAAAACTTGTTGATAGGAACTGGTTCATGCATACACTAATCATTCCTTTAAATTAAAATGACCTATCCTTTTTAGGGAGTGATAACACTTTTGAAATTTCGAAGATGCAGAACAACTGCCCACTGGACCTATAAATACAAGGGTCCACCTCATTATTTTCATATTCAACATGCCTGATGATGCATAATGTTGTACTAAAAGGAGCAAGAACGGTTGTGAAACAGTACATTGACTCTCGAATTTGGAAATAATTGTATTTTCATATAATGTCATTAGCTTCTATCCTGCTCTTTTTCAAGAAACCAATAATACACACACAAACCCATTCATGCAATATAAAGTCTTAAAACATTCTCCAAGTGGCAGAGTTAGAATAGCACAAACGTTAATGCGATTATAGATGTGGATCCACCATATATACTATGGTAGACCTTCATGCCTCCCTTTGAAGGTGATTGTCAGTGGACAGGCACTCGTTTCCATTCTAATGGTTATAGTGAAGGTTATTTAATTTTCAGGGATGATGTATGGTCAATACAGGTGGCAGAGCCATCCTACCCCACAGGCAACATTCAATTCCTCCCTGAACTGAGACATTCATCACTGTGTTCTGCCTACCTGTTTCTCTGTCAACAAATGAAGGTCATGCTACTCCCTTCAATTTGTGTTAACAGGAGATGTGTGTACAACAAGCAATCTGAAAGATGGATATGAATTGAGAGGATGCACTTCAGGTGAATCATTACAGCTCTGAAGTCGAATTCTGCTACTTTTCCCTTCAGGTTAATTTATGGAAAAGAGAATGAGGGAAAGAAAGTAGGTAGAAACTCGCCTTTATTGAATGCTTATTACAGCTAGATTCTGTGCTCAATAATTTCACATACATTTTCTCACCAACTCATCACAATGTCCCCTGAAGAAGGGACTATTATTATCCCAATTATACAGTAAGGAGGTCTCATTATGCAACTTCCAACTCAGAAACTCTGAGGAAAACTTCCACTCTTTCAGACTCAGTTTTCTGATCTGTATAATGAGGATAATACTTGCTTTACATCTAGACATGATTCACACATACAAGTATTTCTTTAGCATTTTCCTTCCCTGTCATATTGGCCATAGGAGCATTTGAAATCAGACTTATAGGAGACTTGAAATCTGACCCCAAACTCCTTGCTCTCTCTTCGGCCTCTCAGAGACTACTGTAATGGGGGCTTTAAAATAAGAGCACACCTGGGTGATCCAGATGCTCCTCAGACACGCTGCACCCTCAACCAGAAGACACACTTAGTGTGCTCCAATTAGGGGTGTGCCTTTGCTGCTAAAAACAGTCATATGTCAAAGAAGAAAATTACAGAAGAAAAGTGACTAGTAATGATAAGCAGAGAAGATCACCTGTTGCTGATGATTGGTGACTGACACTCATCAAGTGACATGGGACAGACTTGTGTAAAGGGCAGACCCATCCACTTTGTCAGGTACTGAGACTAGGGAACACTCAAATCTGGAGCTTTCCAAACTACTCACTTATGAACAAGGTCAGTGGTTGGTCTCTGTTGACTCTGTGGGGTTTTATTTTCCCTCTCAGTTTCTTCTCAGTGGTACAGAGTAGAAAATGGAAACTAAAACAAACAAGTAGCACACTCTAGGGAGCCAGAATAGCTACATTAAAAATACTAAGAATAATAATAACAGTTTATTCTAGCTTTACATTTCTCCCTATCCCTAGGTAAACCAATCAGTGAATATAGTACAAGCCCCAAGTTCTGGGGACAAGGCATATCCACACACTGCTCTCATGTAGCTGGCAATCCAGCAGTGAAGGAAATACCAAAGAAATAATTATACGTGTGTAGAATGGCCTACATGTGGGCAGGTATTGTCATTTACACTCAATACATAAGAAGACTAAAGATTCTGAGACAGTAAATAGTACAGTCAGACTTCCAAGGTGGGTCTTTATACTTCCGTGGTTAGTCTAGGACTTTCTATGTTGCCATGTTTCTCAAAATGATTATGGTGAATATAAACTAGGAAGGGGAAATATTAGACAGACTATAATTGATTGTAGAGTTGACCTTGAGCCTTTCCTTTACTTGGCTTTAATATGTGGGACTGTTGTTTTAGGAAGGATTTTTAAAAGGCGATAGGAAGCACGTCTGTGAATTGCCCTGTGATTTGAAGACTCACTTTTGCTTAAGATAACAGTGGCCCTTATTAGGACACCTGAGTTTCTTAGGGATCACCTACCATGCAGCCAGTAGATGTCTCTACTGAGTCTCTACCAGGCATCCATTCTGTATTTTCCATCCCTCCTTAAAGGGGAACCTCATGTGACACTGAATCTCCAAACTATAATACTGGAAAGGTCCTTGGGAGGTCTTTCACGATGATAGTGCTTGAACTGTCTCTGAGAAGAAGAGATAGAAGGAAGTGGGTGCTAGTGTTGGGGCATATGGTGGACACGGTGAGAATTTGGTGAAGTAGAAGACGGGGCTGGACAGAAATGGAATTCGGCTGGCATGGTATACTATTGAGTATGTTGGTCCACAACTCAGAAAACCTGAGTTCTGACAAACCGTGGTCATTGTCCCTGTGCAAACCACATTCTCTCTGGGCCTTTTTTTTTTCCACATGAATACTCAGGTTGTTCCACTAGGTAATCTTTGATATTCCCTCCCATCTCTGGCAACTAAGACCCTTTTATCCTCAAAGCACTTGGGAAGCACAAGGTACATCTCCATCTTTGGTTAAAGTTCAGGGTAACTAGAGAAACAACACCCAAAACAACACACAGAACACACCCTAGTAACTTTTAGTGCATCCGAGATCCCTTGGAATTCCATAAACTAGAACAAAAAGTTTGGATGATTTAATATTAGATGCTGAGAGTCACTATAATTTTGCTTCTAAGAGTCACTGTCCCAAGTTGGTGAATATTAGTCAACTTTCTGTGACAACAAAATACCCAAAGTAATTAACATTTGAGAGAAAGGGTTTGATGTGGCTCAAGTTTTGGGTGGATCCATGCCAGATGGCTATGTCAAGGAGGGGGTGGTGCAGCAAATTGCTTACCCCGTGGCCAGGGAGCAGAAGAGAAAGTGGAGGCCAGCACCCACAAATCCCTAAGACCTCCCGCTGGGCTTCAGCTGCTAGGCATTCCATCACCTCTCACTGTACCCCAGAGACCAGACCTTCAGTACATGGGCTTTCAGGAGACACTCAAGACAAACAGCAGCAGAAAGGTTAGAGAAAATCCATCTTCCTTTCTCTTGCTTTTGATAGGAAGACATAGTATCCCCAGTTACGTGGCCTCACAGCCTACAAACTGGACATGTACCGATCTTTCTTTAGAATCACTTCCTCTTCAAGCTGCTTCCTCACAATTAAGATGCTCAGTGGTCACACCGGCAGCCTTTCTTTAGTACCTCAGCCTTAGGGACTACAGAGGGTCATTTTCGAAGAGCAGCCTTCGAATGACGGGAATCACCTCTGCTTCCTGGCAGACGTGTGGAATCCATGTGCAGAAGGCATGGTAAGAGCCCATCTCTCACAGATGTAATTCACACAGCAGATAACCTTATCTGAATCTCAGCAAAGCCCTAGCAAACATGACATCTTAAATAGGCTTTTACGTAAAGCTAATATTGTACAAAAATATTTTGATCTAGATGTATGTCTCCCAAAGAGATTAAATACATAAGAAAATTCATCTTTGAAATCCAATAAAAATAAGTATGCATACACTCATCAAGAGAAAGCTAAGACTTGATTTTATCACTACTCCATAGCATCATCAGTCCATATTTAACTGCAGGAGGAGACATTTCTGTTTGATCATTTTTATCTCCTCCCCCTCAATGAGTGTCTGCTTTTCAAACTGCCAGCTGTTCTTAACAAGAAGCAGAAAGACCACAGTTTCTTTTTCCTGATGGTGTCTTAGAAGGTTTTAACTGCTGATATTATTACTTCCACCACTGAATCACATGAGATAAATCTTTCTTAGTTTGTGAGATCAACATCCAAAGTTGGGTCAAAGCCGGAAAACAGCATCTCTACTTGAACATTTCTCATGATTTTAAGCAATAAATCACAGGGGGAGAGAAATAAAAAAGGCATTTATCCAAATTAAATCATCTGCTTACAAGTAGTACATTTTTCCCAGTCTGGAAGATACAAAAGGAAAACAAAAGCCCTAAATATGTATGAATAGATAGGGGAAAATGAGGATCAGTTTCAAGTCATATATAGCAAAGATTTTAGAAGTTAAACATGTAGAGTAGAAGGTGTATGATTTATTAAAAAATGGATTCAATGAAGCTAATGTCATTGAGAAGAGATAAAAAACTATTTTTCTTCTATGGTTATCCTCCAGTAAGTGAAGGATAAGAAAAAAGGATATGTAAAAACCGCATCTGAATAAAAAAAATTTCAGGATAAACATAAAACTACCACACAACTGGATTACTGAACAGTGATCACATCCAAAAGCAACAACAAAAGATGTTTGAATTCCTTGGATGCAGATCAACTAATCTTGTGCATTTTTTGATTCTAAAACAAACCCTACATAGTTGCTGACAGACAGTGCGGAAAGAAATATCACTTCAAAGATGATCACAGCAATTCACAGTGACAGGACAGCTCCATCATGGAAATTCACTTCGTGCCATTAAGTTACTTTTTATAGCACTTGGAGAATTATGAAAAATTTGCCACTGTGACCACAACTAATCTCTCCACTTGAAAAAACACTATTAAATAAGATCTGACTTCCAAAGGAGGAAATAACTGTCACTTTAAACATCAGTATGTGAGAGAGGCTGAAGGTAGCTCTCTTAGAGATTGCCTAGGTTAAAAGTCCTGAGTTACCATTCATGTGATATTTACACTGAAGCCAAGGAAGAACCAAAGAAGATTGGTTAAGTGATTAGACAAAGGCTGAATGATTAACAAAGGGCCAAAATATAGCAACGGTACAAATGATGAAGAGCAGATCAAACGGACATCATTTGATGCAGATGATCTGCTTGATTTAGGTGTGGATTTCCCGTCTGACTTCATGATATGCCCCTCAAACATCACTCTTCCACTCAACTGTGACTTGTGGAGCCAGGCTCTCCTGCTTGCTTGTGTCTTCACCTTCGTCCTCCCTCTTTTCCTTTCCCTTTGGCCATGTTACTCTTCCTTACCAATTATTTGATTATGAAAGAGCCTTTCTGGACTTGCTCCTCTATTCACCAAAGCAAAACTTCCCTCCAACCCTCTTACTTTCCTGTCCTAAAGCACTTGCTAAATCTGACAAATGGTGCTGCATTTTACCTTGCTGTTGGATGGAGGCATGCAAAGATTAAAAGCCATGCTTAAGGAGCTCAATACTGATGTGGAAGTGAGCACACATAAAGGATGCAGACCCGGTGAATGACGAGCGGTGAAACGATGTGGCGTACTTAGGTATCTGCGAGTGAGTGGGACACAAAACATTCTTTCATGTGAGGAGCAGGCAGCAAACCATGTGGAGGAATCTGAAAGATGCACCCGTACCCATTTCCCACATAACTCCTACCTATGCCCACTCAGGCATGCCCTCTAGGGCTATGACCAGCTATGTTCAGAATCTCTCGCTCTCCTTCCCATTGTCTTTACGCACATTCTCTAGATTTAAACTTAGTTACCCTGCCTATATTCTAATCCTTTGCTTAATGCCTGTTTTATTGTAAAAATAACACAGAAGGGTAAAAGGTAAATAAAAAGGCTAGAAGCATGATTTAAAAGTTTGGATAATGGAATTGTATTGTTGACCCCTCTGGCAAAGTCCATTCTAAAAATATGCTTTCTGACTATGTAAAGCAACAGA
>RJWT010040055.1:0-12559 GCA_004365215.1 Cuniculus paca
TGACCCCTTCCCTTCCCGAGTTACTGAATGCCAAGCACCTTTCCAAACGCTGACCGCAGCTGAGAACACCGCTTATCTTTCCTACCTGTGCGTTCCAGTCCACGGGGAGAAGCCGCAAGTGACCCAGGAAGGGTGCAGCCGCGCAGGGCAGCCCTGGGGGCAGGGACGCTTTGCAGATCAGAAAGGAGCAGAGTGAGTGAGCAGCGGATGTGGCGGGGAAAGTGCTGAGGAGGGGGCTGGGAAAGCGGTGTTTAGAGGGGAGCCCTTCCTCCCGGGCAGGAGGGGCTGAAGCGCTGCTTGCCATTTGAATCCAAAGTCTGACTTTGGTTTGTGTTTTTGTCCAGCTCTTCCTCAGGGATTCATTTAGCTCACATTTTCCAGGAAGTAGACAGGAAAAGGAACAATGAGAAATAACTCTGGTACTATTCTTATAACAAGGCTCTTAGTTATTTTTTCAGCACATTCACTTTTTTTTTTTAATGACAGGGTCTCATACATAGCCAAACCAAATAAGGCTGGCCTTGGACTCACCTGTGGGGATCCTCTTGCCTCAGCCTCCCCTGTGCTGGGATTGCAGGTGTATGCTGCCACGCCGGACTTCAGAGCTTTCACTTTGTAATACACTAATTACCCCTCATTTATTTCAGTGATCTCACTAAAATTAAGCTCCGTACAGCCAAGAATCTCCTGTTTTTGTTAACTGTATTCCTAGCACATCTGGCAGTTCTTGGCACTTTGTAGATGCTCAATAAATATTTTTGCGTGGATGAATGATGAATTATATGGAATGCTACGGGCTTAGAGAAGTTTGTAAGGTTATGTTAATGAGAAATTTCATTTAGATAGGTCTTTAAATCTTTTTTTTGTGTGTGTGGCACTGGGGATTGAACTTGCAACCTTGAGCTTGCCAGGCAGGGGCTTAGGCCACTGAGCTAAATCCCTAGCCAGGTCTTTAAATCTAATTGGAGAAGATTCTGCATCAGATTTCCATACTCCTAATTATAACTCATTAAAATTAATGTAAAATGGGCTGGGGATCTAGCTCAGCGGCCTAAGCGCCTGCCTGCCAAGTGCAAGGTTGTGAGTTCAATCCCCGGTAACGCAAAAAAAAAAAAAAATTAATGTAAAATGCTGATTTCTTATGCCCTTCAGTTCCATGCTGTTTATTTGCTGTGGTTCCCTGAAGACTTGGGACAGCTCAGTACAAAGCTCTTGTGTCCCTTAATAATTTTGAGGAGACTCAAAATCAGTGATGAATTCATATTAAAATGTCTCTTCTGATCTAGCTTACGATTGGCCTTTATTAGTCCAAGAATCGTCTCTCTTCTGCCAGAACCTCCTCTTCTTGCCATGATTCGTATTTCTGCTGACTAGGAAGGAGACCTGGCGTTTCTGTTCTGCCGTCAGACTTCTGGAGTTCAGATTCACTGCTAACAGACAGAGCCTTGCTTATGAGTTTGGACAGGGACAAATCGCTTAGCTGCCCTGTGTCTCACGTTCCTCACCGGGGGGTCAGTATACAAATACATCTTTGAGAGTTTTAATGATGATTAAGTAAAGGTGATTTCGTGTCTGACCCATAGTAGGCACCAACAAGCATTAGCAGCGATTATTAAACAGAGAGCTAGTAGTTCAGTATCCATGCCAGTGTCCACATAGCTCGAGATGAACTACAGAGATGCTTTCCCGGTGCCTCTGCATTCTTGGAAGAAAAAACTAATGGGATCTCCCTGGTACACAGGTTTCTGGGTGAAAAGACAAATCCAAATGTTCCTCTCACTGTGTCTAGATTTTTCACAGTCAGGTAACAGCTTCATATACACTGTCAAATTCCTAGAACCATCGAAAGAAAAGAACTACCTATCCCGTTCAAGAACCACTCAAAAGTGGGTCTCTAGTGAAAAGAGAGACCTAGCTGGCAGCCTGCGAGCCTCGCTGACGGTGCAGGGTGGAGCAGGAGGACCAAGCAAGCAGCTGTATATCCTCCGGTGACCCGTGTGGTGTCGCCTGCGTGGGGGGGGGGGGCGTGTGCCTGAGGCCCTCAGTTGTAAGTGGGGTAGAGAGTGGACCCCCGTGGCCATAGGCAGAGGATGTGGACCCCCAGAGCCCTCACTGTGGGGAGGAGCCTGAAGGACCACCCTGCTACTGGGCAAAGGTCGCCATGGGAAGGGCACAGAGCTGGGAAGAAGCTCAGGAGCCTATCCTGAGAGTTGAGCCCTGGTGGGAGACGGAGGACTCCAAAAAGAGGTTAGCGTGGAACTCCTTTTTGGTTTCCTTTTTCTGGTTTCAGGGTACTGAATGCAGAAGTGGTCTATTACTGAGCTGTATTCCCAGCTTTTTTTTTTTTTTTTGAGACATGGTCTTGCTATGCCATTCAGGCTGGCCTTGAGCTCCCTTTGTAGCCCGGGCTGGCCTTGAACTCTCATCGATCCTCCTGCCTCAGCCTCCTGAGTGCTAGGATTATAGCTGTGCACCACCATGCCTGGCTTTCCCCAGCCTCTTTAAGACATGGATATAGCTCGTGATAGAGCATTTCCCTAGCATGCACAAGGCCCTGAGTTTAGTGTCCAGTACCAACAACAACAACAACAATAATAGTAATAATAATAAAACGTTTAATTTTGAGGCAGACTTTTGCTAATTTGCCTAGTTGGGACTTGAACTTGTGATCATCCTGCCTCAGCCTCCCTGAGGGCTAGGATTACAGGCCTGAGCTGCTCATGGACCTCTTTTAAGGAGACAAAATGCTTCTGCTCCCACAGGAAGCCTGGTGTTGAGGTAGCTGCGTGTGAGAGGGGAGTTTCCTCACTCTGACCCAGCTTGAGCCCAGGAGAAACATGCAGATGAGAGTGGTGATTACGGTCAGAATGGAGGAGCCCCTGGGACCCCACCTGCCAAGTGTCTGACCTCGGAGGGTGATTGACCGCGCTGAGACAGCAAGTGCCTGCAGGGGCCAGCAGAGTCTCTGCTGCCAGCAGAAATTACCCTACAGTTGGAAATGGTACCTCAGATTCTCCTGATAGGACAGGACTTTTCATCTAGGAGCTAGAAGCAACCTGAGAGAAAAAGGGAAATCGATGATCAGTTTACAGTAGAAACAGAAAGAGACGGCTCATAACCCAGAGCGACAAGCAGATTTTCTGAGTAATAAGGTCATTTTCTTTTCAGAGAAGTAGTAGCTAAGATTAAGTGTAACTCTTTTCAGTTGCAAAATGTGTATTTGTCTTTATCTGGGAGGACAAAACCAATGATAAATTTGTTTAAGTCCTTAGTGTTTCTTACCTCCAAAGAAAAAAGTTTTTTGTTTTTTTGGGGGGGAGGGCCAAATCATTTTATTGGGTGCCTTGGAGTGGGGAGAAGGCACTCAAAATACGCTTTAGACAAGAATGGACGTCCTTGGCATGGCTGGACCACTCCATGTCCGCCGTCGCCAAAAAAGCAGAAAAAAGTTATATTAACCCAAAAGGGCTTCCTTAAAAATTATTTGGGGACTGTCACAAAACAGCCACCTACCCTAGCACTAGAAAAAAAATGATGGGTGCTTATGACATACCAGGCTCTCTACAAGGTACTACTTTTTAAAATTTAATCTTCACATGACTCTGTAAAGTGGGTAATGTTGTTATACCACACTTGCCACACCAGTAGGGTTAGAGAAGTTAAGAAAGTTCGTTGGTATGATTCTAAAGCTGTTTAGCCATGCAGCAGAAAAATGTAATCTCTTGATTTTTTTTTCAATGCTAGAGATGTCGCCCAGGGTCTCACGACATGCTGGGCAAGCGTTCTGTACCGAGCAGAGCCGCAGCTCGAATCTAACAGACTTCCTACATGCAGATATTTGTAGTGGAGGCAGGAGGTGTGCAGGCTCCAGCCCAGCCCGGTGAGACTCTACCCAAAGAGCAACAAGGAGCTGGGGACGTAGCTCAGTGTGAAAGCCCCGGGTTCAAATCCATCTCCAGTAGCACAGGAAAAAAATGTTTTAAGTTTTTTTTTTTCGTATCAGATATCAAGCTCATGACTTCATGCTTGCCAGGCAGGCACTTGTGCCACTGAGCTATACCCTAGCCCCATCTTTTTTTAAGTATTTTTTTTTAAATCATGACTCCCTGATTGATATGTTTTGAAATTTTGTTTTAGTCTCTTCTTCTTCTTCTTTTTTTTTCCTTGAAATAAAATGAATCTGAAAAAAGGAAAAATTTAAAAAATCATGATATAAAAAGGGCCCTTGAGCTCCCTCTTTTTTTTATTTTGAAAAAAATAAAAATAATAATTCAGAATTTCACAACAAGGTAATAGATTAATAATGGTTAATATATGCGCATTGTTATCTTGAAAGTAGTTCAGATTCTTGAGCTCCTTCTGCCATTTAACAGTAGACTTATTTTATCCTTATATATTTTGGCTTTGATCTGATCTGATAAAATGGATTAAGCGTCTATATTTCATATCTCTGAGATGTAAACAGAGGCAAATAATGTTTTTTACATAGAAAATGAAAACAGTGATAAAATTTCCTCTTAATCATTGTGCAAGAGGTGAGAGAGTTGACGCCAGTCTTTTGGTAAAACCCCATGAATTTCCCCAACTCTGGGCAGAGATTGCAGCCCAAAGAAGGGAAGGTGTGCAGTGTGGACATCCTAGGCGCTCCGCGCAGGGTTAACCCAAGTGGGAGGGTTTAACCCGAAAGGGTCAGTTAGGTCTTATTCCCTGACAGGGCTTTCTGTGACATGTTGAGGGTTCAGGATTCCCTCCAGGGAGCAGCTGTAAGCCAGTGCAGGATTTTCAACTGGATTAACAGGAAAAGATTTGCATTTTTAATTTTCATTTATTTTTTTTTATTTTAAAGATAGTAAAACCCAACAAAACAAAACAGAATAAATCCAGTCAAAACACAGCAGTGAAATTGGTACAGAATATCAATGCAGGGTAATGGGAAAACAACAATGGCTACTATAGTGTATCTTGTTATCTTCACAGTAGTTTTCCATTCCATCAGTTATAGCAAAATCAGACCAAAACAAAACAGAATAAAACCAATCAAAATAGAATATTGAGTAAAGAAAAAAAATTAATAAAAATAAAACAAAACAGTGAGAACATTATTAGACTTTAAAAACAAGACAGAAAAAAAACCCTCCATATTTACCATATTGCATACCGTTATCCTTCCTATACATGCTCAGACTGTCAACCCCCTGCCTGTAAATTCAACCTAACAATACAATCCTTCAGGTGCTTTTTGTGCCTCAATTGCTATTAGCTCAGGTTGACCTCCAAACCAGCTGGTGGCTTATGGGGTGAGAGGGCTTGGTGATTTTCAGTCTGCATGCTGGTAGGCTTACAGGAGACACTGACTTTTTTCTCTTCCTGGGTCCCACACGATCTGCAGGACTTCCCAGGAAGGCTGGCTAGTTGGATCCTTGATCAGCTCCTCCCGGTCCCAGCATGGCTGACTCTCCCGTTTATTTATGTTTTTGCAGTGCTGGACAAACATTCTACCACTGAACTACGTTCCAAGCTCACATGCAGATTCTTAAGATATATTGGGTAAGGACTCAATGCATTTGATTTGCACTTTATTTAATTAAATGTCCAAGTATCACAGTGATCAAATCGCTCAAGTAATTTCACGAAAGTATACCTTATCTAACAAGAAGGAATGTGGTCTGTGTTCCGCAGACTTTACTGAGTACCTAATATATACGGGGATGAAAACAGAGTCGGTGCTTTGGGGTCACCGTTCCCTGAAGGAGACAGAGCGTGTAATAACCTGGCAGCAGAGTTAAGGTGACGTGAGGGGAACGTGGGACATCGGGCCTGGGAGGTCTAACGGTGTCACAAGCCAAGCACCACTAGATCTAAGCCTTCAGTCCTGGAAAATATGTATGTCTAAAAATTGTTCGTGTCTATGAAATTAAAACCCATGGAAAGAAGACAGCCTGTTCTCACCAAAGTATGGGGGAGAATAGAATAGGGTGTTCCAAGTGGAATATATGACCAGAGGGAGAAACCTAGACAGGAAGCTGACTGAGAAAAAAAAGACTAATGAAAGTGATGGGGATTTAGCTCAGTGGCCTAAGTGCCTGCCTGGCAAGCATGAGGTCATGTGTTTGATCCCTGATGCTGCAAAAAAAAAAAAAAAAAAAAGACTAATGAAATGTTAAGTGGAAAAAGTACTCTCCATTTATTCTCAATTCAAAATTTATTCTTCCTTCCTTCTTTTCTTTCTTCCTTTCTGTTTCTTTCTTTCTTTCTTTCTTTTCTTTTTTTTTTTTTTTTGGTACTGAAAATCAAACTCCAGACCTTTCCCTTACCAGGCAGGCCCTGTGCCATGCGGCTTTATCCTTGGCCCAACCCAAAGTTTCTTGAAATTCAGAATCACAAACACTCCTCAACCATAAGTAAGTAAATGTAAAGGATGTTCAGTATTTTCTCTTGTTCTTTAATATCTGTGAGAAGTTTTATTTGTCGTGTTTTGTTTTTGAGACAGGGTCTCTCCATGCAATTCAGGTTAGTCTTGACTCACTATGTAGCCCAGGTTGCCCTCAAAATTTAGGTGATCCTCCTGCCTCAGCCTCCTATGTACTGGGATTATAAGTGCATGCCACTATGCCTGGCAGTATTTACATTTTTAACAGTTAATTAAAAATTCTCTAGGTATCTTTATTTTCATGGAAAATAATCTTTACCATAAAGTTAAAGTTTTAAATATGTTACTACTTATTGCATGCATACTGTGTCATGAGTGTTCTATTTCCTTTATACTCATCTGGCCTTTAAAATTAGCTGTACATTTACAAAGTATAATCAGATGATGAAAAATAATATATAATAAAAAATTTTCTGGTCAACCAGCCACCAAATTCCAGGTTTGAAGGAAATCAGTGCTTCCATTTTCTTTTGTCTTATGCATTTCTGTAATTATACAAGAAAATAAACATATGTATGTTGTAGTGTAATCAAAGAGTGCTTGCCTAGCATATGCAAAGCCTGGGGTTTTTCTCTGGGGTTGTGGGGGGATGTGGTCTTTTGCAAGGTACTTTTTTAAAAGCATATGTATTATCTTCTCCCTACCCTATTTTTACACTATTACATACTTAGCTTCTTCTTAGCAATATCTCTTTATATTGTCCCATTCCATAATATAACTGCTTTCTTTCTTAAGCAAGGTATTTAATTATCTGAATCCATCAAAACAGACCCTTTAAAAGGAGACTTTGTTTCCACTCTTTACCCACTGTAAACTACTGCAATAAATATGTATATAGGAACCCATTTGTTCATTCATTCATTTATTCATTCATTCATTCACAAGTACATCTTTGATGAATTCTAGCCACAGGCACTGCTGGTTAAAACTGTGCATGTGCCTGCTAAGTTTGACTTCCACAGGTATTGCCAAACGGTTTTGCGTGATGGTTACACTGACCTACAGACCCTGTTGGTGCTTGAGAGTGCCTGCCTCTGCCACAGTCTCTCTGACAAATACATTTCTAAACCTTTTTGTTGTTGTTGTTGGTACCAGGAATCAATCTCAGGACCTCACACTTGCCAGGCAACATTTATAAACTTTTTGATCCTTGCCAATTGAATAGAGAAATGTCATAGCACTCATACTTTCAATGGGTTTTTTTTACTAATTCCTATAGTGGTATTACTGTTTTACAAATAAGAAAATTAAGGCTAGCGAGGTTAGATAACTTGCTCAAAGTCATTCAGATAAAAAACAAACTCTCTCTCTCTCTGTCTTTCTCGGTCTGTCTCTGTCTCTGTCTCTCATTGCTTTTGCTGTCTTGCATCGCCATGAACTGTTGCCCCCCTGCCATGTGCAGTCCAGAATTGGAGCTGGCTGAGTACGGGCTGAAATCCCACAAGTTGTGAGCTAAATAAACCTTCCCTCCTTAAAAAAATAAAAAATAAAAAAAAATCAGGTTTAAATTCACTCTGTCCTCATCTGAGCAGAACGTCTAATCTGTAAGTATTCCCTTTAAGAAATATGCCAAAAAAAACCTATAACAGGCCAGGGATATAGCTCAGCAGCATAAGTGCCTGCCTGGCAAACGCAAGGCCCTGAATTCAATTTCCCATACCAAAAACAAAACGAAACAAAAAAAGCTATAACACTTTACATTTACGATGTCCAAATGGTACATTTTTATTAACTTTTATAAGGTAGTATAAAAGGAAGTATAAAAATGACAAATTCATCAGATTTGTTCAGCACAGGAATCGTCTGGTTGAGGTGACCCTTGCCGGAGTAGCTCGCAGGATCTTCATGGTGTAAATAAGCACACTGCTCAAATGATGCTCAGAGCTAACTGTTAAGTAGTTACATTGTATTTCTTGTAATTATTTTTGATTCAGAACTTGTTTCAGAGCTGAGTAGGGTTTATGGTGTCTCAGTGCCATTGTTATAGAGAGAATTGTCACTGACCAACAGATAGATGTTCAGCGTGTGCCCGCTTAGCAGACAGACGCCCAGTGGAAGCCTCCAGTGGTCTTACGATGCCACCAAGTCCAGGTCCTTCATTGTCTCCTGAAGCTCAACTCTGACCATCCGGCCCAGGGTTCCAGCTTCACAGCTAGCCCTGGACATAGATACCTTCATGCAGACTTCAGTGTAGCTTTATTAAGACTAGAATGTGGACATCACAATTACTAGAATGCTCGAAGTCTACATTTTGCTCTCAATAGCTCTAAGTGATTTGTAAATACTGTATTAAGGTCTGGTCTTACTGGAATGTGGTTGAACTCATTTTGCAAAACAAGCAACCCAAACCCCTGACACTGGAGAGGATGTGTGGGGCAGAAGAGCTGACTCTAACAAGAATGCACACATCTCCAGCTGCAATTTGGAGATGTTACACGGTGTTTATAGGGCGTGAGCACTCAGTGTGCTACAGGTCTGAGTGATTTTCAGCGTCACTGGCCTGCCTGTGGTCTCTGGAACACAGGTTTCACAAAGAAAAAACACTGTCTCCTCACCTCCAGCTCACAACCACAAAATTCTGTCTGTGAATCTTGTAGGTGGCATCTCACTTCAGTGAAGGAAATGTGGGCATACAATAAATGGTGTTGGGACAAACAGGTGGCCATTTGGAAAATAAAGTCGGAAGTAGCCGTCACACCTGTACCAAAGCAAAGCCCAGATAAAGTATATAAGCGTTAAAAATCTTGATCAGAAAATATACACAACACAGGTGTGGTGGTGCACGCCTGTAATCCCAGATACTCTGGGAAACTGAGGCAGGACAGTCCCAAGTTTGAGTCCAACCTGGACAATTTAGCAGTTGTCATTCTATCACTGATACACCTGCAATTGTGTGTGTGTGTGTGCGCGTGCATGTGGTGTGTGTGTGTGCATGTGGTGTGTGTAGTGTGTGTGTGTGCGGTGTATGTGTGATGTGTGTGTGCGTGTGGTGTGTGTGTGTGTGGTGTGTGTGTGCATGTGGTGTGTGGTGTGTGTGGTGTGTGTGCGTGTGGTGTGTGTATGCATGTGGTGTGTGGTGTGTGGTGTGTGGTGTGCGTGTGGTTGTGTGTGTGGTGTGCGCATGTGGTGTGTGTGTGGTGTATGTGAATGTGGTGTGTGTGTACATGTGGTGTGTGTGTGTGTGCATGTGGTGTGTGTTTGTGTGTGCGCATGTGGTGTGCATTTGCGTGTGTGCATGTGGTGTGTGTGTGTGTGTGTGCTTTTGTTTTTATTTTTATTTTCCAGTACAGGTGTCACATCCAGGTTGAGCAGAAAACCAGAATTGTAAACTCAGCACCAATAATGAACTAGAGGGATGGGATTTAAGAGGGGAGGATGATTCATTTGTAAGAAGGAAAAAGTAGAAGACAGAGCTATCCCAACTAGAGGACAGGGGTGTGGATGGATACCCTAGAGCCCTTGACCCTGGCTTCTTTTATGAGGTCTAGGGGTCCTTCGTTACAGGTGAGTACCTGGAACTTGTCACAGTCTGATTGGTTCCTAGGCTGTCTTTGGGTGGATCCTAGCTCCCGAGACATAACCTGGGCTTCTCTGCCTACGCACACATTCTTTTTGGTGGCCTTTGTTTGACCTCTTCCCGCCCTTTTGTGATGTATGAGTTGGGGTGGAGCCTTTTTTTTTTGTTTTTTTTTTGCCTCATGGGGGATTGAACTCATGACCTTGCGCTTGCCAGGCAGGCACTTAGGCCACTGAGCTAAATCCCCAGCCCTTGTCTTTTTGAGACAGGGTCTCACTATGCTGTTCAGGCTGGCGTTGAGCTCACTTTGTAGCCCAGGCTGGTCTGGAACTTGCAATGATCCTCCTGTCTCAGCCTCCCGAGTGCTGGGATTACGGGCATGAGCCACCACACCCGGCGGGGGGGTGGGATTTTACAGTTGGTGATTAAGTAAGGGGTGTGTGTGTATCCAGTGCGGTACTGTGGTAACCCTATGGTGTATTTTCAGTTAGGTATCAGTCCCTTGCCTCCCTTACATTTCGTTGGAGTGGGTTGGGGGGGTGTCCTGGTTTCCATGCTTCTGGCTTCTTTCCTGCTTTGCCTATGGCTCCTCCTCTGGTTGATCTCTCCACTAGAGAGCATTCTTTCTTCGGTCGTAAATTCTTATGCTAATCTCCCTATGTGATGCCTTCTAGGTCTGGTTTCTCTCTCTCCCTTTGTCCTTTTAATAATCCAACTGCAGAGGCAAAAGCAGCTTTCAGTAAGATCTTCTATTGTGTGTGTGTGTGTGTGTGTGTCTTTTTGAG
The DNA here is from genome assembly GCA_004365215.1 of Cuniculus paca. NCBI lineage: Eukaryota > Metazoa > Chordata > Mammalia > Rodentia > Cuniculidae > Cuniculus > Cuniculus paca. The sequence goes on from RJWT010040055.1 coordinate 10,733, forward strand.
ACAGGGTCTCCCTATGCAGGTCACGCTGGCCGTCAACTCAAAGGGATCCTCCTGCCTCAGGCTCCCAAGTGCTGGAATTACAGACATGCTTTTTAATAAACCCTAAAGAGGCTTCTATGCTTTCCCTGCCTATAGCCCTCTATCCCTGCACTGGGAGCCAGGGCTTTCACAGTTAAGGACGTCCCCAGCATGAGACTTTTAAAGTAGCAAAAATGTATGTTATCTTAAATTCCAAAAAATGTAAGGGAAATCCATGGAAAGAAAACTGTAAAACTTTATTGTAGGGCCTGGAAGAACACTTGCAAAAATGAAGAGACTTACTGGGTTCCCAGACCAGAAGATTTAGTACTGCAATGATATTAAATATGCAGAGAATCACCAAATGTTGGGAGACTGAGGCAGGAGGATCGCCATGAGTTCAAGGCCAGCCTGATCCACACAGCAAGACCCAGTCTCAAAAAAAAAGAAATTAATTTAAAATTTAGTGATTCAGTGTATAATAAACATCCCAACTCAGAGTCTAAATTGGATAAGCTGATCATAATAAAACTATTGGGAAATGTATATATGAGCCCCCAACTTGTTTTGAATGACAGCAGCATTCACACTTCTAGGTACATATATAAACTATATAAAACTGCAGTCAGGATGTTGAAAAGTTACCTGTACCCCACATTGACACCAGTCAAGATGCAGTGTCACCACTTTGGGTGAAAAAGCCAGGCTCAGGGAGAAAAATGTCACCACGAGTTCACCTCCATGTGAGATGTAAAAAAGTCACAGAGAAGTGGAGAGCAGAATGTAGCATAGCACCTACCTGGCAAGTGTGAGGTTGTGAGTTCAATCCCCAGTACCAAAAAACAAAAAACCAAGAAAAGAAGAAGAAGAAAAAAGTAGGGAGGGGGGCGGGGATTTAGCTCAGTGGCTTAAGGACCTGCCTGGCAAGCGCGAAGGTCACGAGTACAATCCTTGGTGCTGCCAAAAAAAAAAGTAGGATTAACTTCTAATTATTTTAAATGAACTTTCTATTCTCTTCTACTTGATTTTTTTATTTGCAGGAAGTTATACTCCTTTAATTGTTATAGATTTAGAGGACTGGATTAGAGTTCTCTAGTGGAACAAAAGCAATAAATATATTTATATATATATAATTTGCATTCTTGTTGCTAGGACAAAATACATGACAGTCACAAGAAAAGGAGGAGAGGTTTGTTTCGGCTCACAGTTTGTAGCGGTTTCAGTCCTTAGTGGGCTGGCACCGGGGCAGATGGGCTTTGAAGAGGAGAGACAGTCCCTGGCAGGGCAGGCAGGAAGCAGGAGTGCTCAAGGCAGGAGTGATGTATATCAAGGCCACGCCCACAGTGATCTCCTCTTCCCACCGGGCTTCACTTCCCAGCATCACACTCAGCTACAAACCCATCAGTGGACTAACCGAGTGTCACACACCCACGGTCCAGTCACCTCCCAAAGTCCCACCTATGAATGCATGAGGCTTTGCGGGGACATCTAGAATGAATGTGGTGAATATTCTGGATGGTGAAAGAAAGAGAAGGGTTGATCGTGATTTCCCGGTTTGTCTTAAACCAATGCCTACAAGCAGGTGTCAGTTACTGAGTGCAGAAAGCAGTAAAAGCAGAATTTGGGGCAAGCAAAGATCCAGCAGTCAGAGTGAGAGGTCTGTACACATCTGAGTGGATATATCAGGTGGGTAGCTGGTTATAAGTATCTGGAAGGGAGTATCACAGGTAAAAGATTAAGGGCCATCAAGTCACAGAATTGATGAGTAAACCTAGGAACAGGGTGAGTATAGCTGGAAGAGCAGGAAAG
>RJWT010040056.1:0-12563 GCA_004365215.1 Cuniculus paca
AAAAAAAATAACCACACAAAAAGCAAAACAAAGTTGTCAAATAACATAGTAACATTTTGAGCTCACTAATGATCTGGCAACCAGGCAATGTCATTTATAGTACTGGGATGCTTAGGTAGATCTAAAGCAAAAAAAGAAATATTCCTTAATTGTAAGATCTGTGGCAGTCAAACAGTCTCCAAATATACACTGTGTACTCACTAGAACTTTTCAATGTTTTATTTCTGTTAGTGTTTGGTTACAAAAGCTAGTTCCTATGGAAGGTCCTGAGTATTGTTTCAGTAAACATAGGAAACTCTATTTTATCATAGGGATAATATAAAAGGGAATTTTAGATTTATAGTTCTCTGGTCTGTCATGTTGTTTACCACATAATGGTAAATTTAATGATCCTCCTCATATTAAATCCAGTTACTCAGGCAAGTGCCTAATTCATTTCGAGAAACTGATGCCAAGAAAATCAGGGTGTCCAAGGGAAAATGTATTACAAACTCAAGAAAGAGAGGTGATATACTTCAGCCAATTCCTGAGTAGACGAAAGCCAGGTATTAGAGTCATGTCAACAAATAATTAAAGGCATAAAATTCTATATTAAGAACAAAGGTTTAGAAGAAGAATAAAAGATAATTGATAGGAGAGGAAGAAGTAAAGCTGTATAAATAACATGATTGTCTACGTAGCAACCCTGAAAGAATCTACAAGCAAGAAATTAGGACTAACACATATGTTTAACAATGTTTGTGGACATAAGATCAATATATAAAAATAATTTGTATCTCTATACATTAGCAATACATGATTAGAAAGGACAGTTTATGAAATAGGATTTACAATGAAACAAAATTATGAAATCTTATAGATAAATGTAACAAAACTGCAGAATTGCATGCCAAAATCTATGAAACATTGCTAAGAGAAATGAAAGAAAAAACAGATAAATGAAGGATATGCAGTCTTTATGGTTGAGAGATTCAATAAGGGTCAGCTCCCTCTAGTTTAATCAATAGGTTCAATAAAACCTCAATTAAAATCCCACCAGTTGTGTTTTGGTTTTTTTTTTTGGTAGAAAGTGAGAGGGTGATTCTAAAATTTATACAGATATGCAAATGATCAAAACAGCCAAAACACTGAGAAAGAGGAACAAAATTGAAGGACTAGGATTGCATGATTCAAAAGTTATTAGAAAGCTACAGTAATCAAAAGCATGTTACCTACAGTAAGAAAGACAAATAGATCGATGCAACAGAATAAGTTCAAAATTAGACACATATGTATGGGTAATTGATTTTTTAACAACAGCAAAAGGCAATTCAGTAGAAAAAGGATAGCATTTTCAGTGAACTGTACTGAAACAACTGAATATCTCTATATAAAAAATGAACTTCGATCAAATTCAAAACAGTATTTTTCAGAAGAATATAAGAAAATCTTTGGGATGTGGAATCAGGTAAATTTTTTTAGGTATAGCAAAAACACAAACCATAATAGGAATATTTAATGCAATAGTTTATAAAAAGTTAAAACATATGCTATTTAAAGGACTTTTAAAAAATGAAAAAGTAAGTCATAAGTTGGTATTTGTAAATCAAAGACTTGTGGCTAGATTACATAAAGAACACTGAAGAATCAATTAGAAAATCCAATCAATAAATGGGCAAACATTTTGAACACTTCACTAATGACAGATCTATATGGTAAACAAACATACCTGAAAAATACCAGTCATTAATGAAAACTAAGCAAATTAAAACTGTCATGAAATATGACTTAACTATTAGAATGACTAATATTAAAGATTAAGATTCTTTAAAGAAGATAGAGTAGGAAGCATCAGAAATTTGTTTCTCCACCTAGAATAACAATTTCACTAGAAGAATTTGTCTGATGTAGCTGTTTTTCTAAACTCTGGGGTTTATTTACAGCTTGTGACTTCCAAGAGAAGTGTTGGATGGTACAGTGTAGTTAATTGTAATCAATTTCAGCTCTTAGCACAATAGTAGCTACCTACTCTTTACCCTTTAATCCAAGATTGCACAGGTGTACATGTTTTCCTAGAACAGTTTGGAAGGAACTTGTGTGGAGACAGGATGGGAAAAATGGAACCGATCCTCCAAATACTGAGAATTCCCTTGGGTTGATGGCTGCAACTGGTCACAGATGTGCAATCTACAAGGTGATGGACCTTATGATCCCATCAGCCTCTTATCACTGCAAATTCCTTTCTCTTCGGCTAACGTCATGCCTAAATCTGTCTCAGTGCCTCTAGCCTCCTTTATTTTCCCCTTTTCCCTCTTTGGGATCCAGAAATCTAAGATTAGGATGTTCAAAAGCAATCATATATATGGGGGAATTAAGAAAGTCACTGTGAAGTCTCAGAAAATACCTGAGAAGACCTTAAGTTTACACCTCAGGTTGATCCTCAGCACAGAGAAATTCTACAGTAATAAAAAGCCCAAAACAAAAACCAGTAAACTTTGGCCAAGTGGAAGAACCTAATCCCAACACACACACGTACACATACACAGAAACCAAAAAGTATGGCCCATAGAAAGAGAAAAAAAATTAAACCAACACTTTACAACTAAAAAGCTTTGATAGTAGAGCTACTAGACAAACACTTTAAAGTAACTGTCTCAAAATACTCAAATAAATAAAATCAGACCAAAACAAAACATAATAAAACCAATCAAAACAGAATATTGAGTAAAGCAAAAAAAAAAAAAGAAGAACAAAACAAAACAAAATAGTAAGAACAACATTAGACTTCAAAAACAAGATAAGAAAAATTCCCCATATTTGCCATACTTGCATAATGTTATCCTCCCTATAGATGCTCAGACAGCCAGCCCTGGTAGGCTCACAGGAGGCGCTGACTTTTCCTGGGCCCTGCATGGTCTGCATGGCTTACCAGAAAGGCTCACTAGTTGGCTCGTTGATCGCCTCCTCCCAATTCCAGCATGGCCGACTGATTCTCAGGCATTGCTAAAAATATTCTTTTAAAAATAGAATCAAATAGAATCTGGACTAAATATGTGAAGATTTTATTTTCTATTTGCTCAACAGTATAGTACACCAGCTATTTATATAGCATATACATTATGTCAGGTATTGTAAGTAATCCAGAGATGACTTAAAGTATATAAGAGGGTATATGTAGGTTATATTTAAATACAAACTTTTTTAGAAAGGATTGAGCATCTGCAAATTTTGGTATCTGCATGTGAGGGTTAATGAAATCAATTCTCCACAGATACTGAAGGATGATGTATTATTGTAACAAAGATCTGTAACTTCATTTCTTATATCTTGTATGATTTTAGAAACTGAGGCACTAAAAACTTTACTGCTTTAAAAGCTAGTATTCTGTAACCTTTGAAACCACACACTTTGTTCTCTATACAACTTAATGCACTAATTCATTAACTTATTAGTTAATGTTTTTGGATTCACAATATATAAAAATATAATTTTGTGACACTGATAACAAAAAGATATTGACAGAGCTGTTAGAAGAGTGGAATATTTTTATATTATAAAACTAAAACTGGTATAAATTCAGATTAAAATGTTATAACTTTAGAGTATTAAATGTAATATTCATGGTAACCAAAATAAAATATCTAAATAATGTATATAAAAAGTCTGAGAGAAAAATTTAAGTATTTCACTACAAAAATCAATGAAACACTAATGCAGGAAATAAGGGCCAAAAAAATCTATAAGGCATATGGAATACAAATAGCCAAATGAGAAGTACGTCACACTGTATCAGTAATTCATTTAACTATAAATATATTATAATCTCCAAAAGACAGAGGTAGAGTTTTTGAAAATCATGATCTAACTATGTCTATAAGAGACTCATTTTAGATGCATAGATACAAATAGGTTGAAAGTTAAAGGGCAGAAAGGTATTTCATACAAATACTGGTCATAAGAGAGCAAGAGTGGCTCTACTAATATTAGAGTGACTAAAATTGCAAGGACCAATTGTATCAAGTGTTAGCAAGGGTATAGAGGAATTAAAACTCTCATACTCTGCCTGCAGAGATATAAAATGATACATCCATGGTGTACACTTGGCAAGTGTGAAGTCCTGATTTTGTTTCCTGGTCCCAAAACAAAACAAAACAAAACGCTAAGAACATACCTACCAGAAAATCCAGTCATTTCAACAAAGATTTGTATACAAATGTTCATAGCAACTCCGTATGGGATAACCCAAACTTGAAAAAGTCTTTTAACTGATAAATACATATGCAAAATATAGTACACTTATATAATGGACTACTGCAACAAAATGAACAAACTACTTTATACACATTATTATTTTTAAAATGGACCTAGAAATAATTACACTAGTGAAAACTAGAAAGAAGAATACATACTATAAAATATCAGTCATAAAAAATTCTAGAACATACAAACTATAGTGACAAACTGCAGTTATGTGCTTGCCTGGGGATGGAGTAGGAAGTGGAGAGAAATTACGAAGGGAAAGCAGTAAATTTGCAGGAGCAATGTATATGTTCACTATGTTCATTGAACATGTTGATGGTTTTACAGGAGTATACACATATCAAAACTTACCCAGTTGTGCCCATTAAATATGTGTGACTTATTTTAAGTCAATATACTTAAATAAAGTTGCTAGAAAAAATAGAATAGCAAATTCATAGGTAACTTTTGTAGTTTTCTATTAGTGGCTCTCAAACCTGGTAGCTTGTAACAACTCAAATTTATTTTATTACAGTTCTGGTGTCCAGAAAACTCCACTGATTTTCCTCAATTCAAATCAAGGTCTCAGCAGGGTTGGCTCCTTCTGGATGCTCTTGGGGAGAACCCATTTCCTTGTCCTTCCCAGTTTTTAGGGCTGCATTCTTTTTTCCTTGGCTCATGGTCCCTCCTTAAATTTTCAAAGCCAGCAGCATAGTATGTTCAAAACTCTGTTTCCATCATCACGCGGCTTTTTCCTCTTAAGGAAGATATTTGAAATTCTAATTCCTATAGAATTAAAACTTCCCGATACCAAAAAAGAAAAAAAAATGCAAGTCATTGGATCTTTGGGATTTTTTTCAATTTTGTCTTTAAGGCACCTCTCACCTGAATAATTTTGTTAATGTTACGTAGCTGAAATGGCCACTCTCATTCTAAATTATTTTCACTGAAACTATATTAATCACTGCATAAATACATGTAATAACCATTAGCTAACCTGAAATTGTTGATGTGTATAGAATAAGACAAATTCATAAGCATCTAGGAAAGGTCAAAGTATTTTTATATACTTTATGAGTCAAGTCCCCCATCTAATACCTGTGCTATCTCTAACTGTGAATCTCACCAACTTGTAGCTTCTGAATGATGAAAAGTTTTGATAAGAAGTCTGTCCCCAAACCAGACTCCTACAGAGAAAAAAAAAAGACTCAGAAAAGCTCATATAGTATTTTAAGTGACACAAGGAAGAATTTGTACAAAGGATGGCAGACTGTAAAGAAACCTAAATGTTCTAGTCCCTAGGACCAGCTTATGAATCAAACATACTGGGCCCACACCAATCACTTTCTCTAGGTGCTGCATATCAGCACAGCTCTTAAAGCTCCTGGTAGGAAGGATGGCGAGATGATGGGGAAATAAAGAAGGAATGAAAGCTGAGGTCAGGTGGAGCCTTCTCTTTTGATGAGAGAAAAGGAACTGCTTAACCACTGTGGCATGTTTATTTATACACTCAGGAGGAGGATGTCAATTTCAACCCTCTACCTAGCAACAGTCTGGGCCCCTTGCCTTCTCAGAGCTGGAACAGCTTATCTATATGGCTTACTTTGGGCTTTACATGTTCTTAGGGCTAGCTTTGCTTTAGCCCCACATGTGTGATTGCTCTCTAGCTTCAGCTGATCCTTACATCTCCCCCTTTTCTGTTTTGTAGTTGCAAGTGATTGGTGGTCAGTTGAAGCTGGAGGAGCTGTGTGTGGAGTACTCTGTAGAAGACCTTTTGATTTTTGAACCCTTTTCATTTTGAGTAAACTTACTTGTTTAGGCTAAAGATTTTTCAGTTCAAGGATTTTAAGTCCCTGCATTCTGCAATTTAAACTGTACAGTCTATTAATCCATAACAGCAGTCAGTTAAGTCTCCTCAGGAATTATCTTGCAACCATGCATAGCACCTCTTTGTACTTCTGTTAGTGTCAGACATCTGGATGAGTCATGGCCATTGCTTGACCAAGTTGCTTTCTATGAAACTTTGGGAGATTTTTTTTCTCTCTTAGTGACTCTCCTTAGGCACACTGCATCATAAATCATTTTCCTCTGTGGTCCCACAGTCTCCTTGGTCAGAAGACCAGGGACTCACCTAGTTATAGGATGTCACAGCAGAAGTTCTCTTATGTCCTGGGTCCTCACTGACCTCAGAGAACTGGGGCCAAAACATTGACTGTCCTCGTAGCCCACCTATCTTTATAATTTTTTATCTCCAAACCTCAGTTGTTGAACAGAAGAGAAGGTACATGACATTACCTTGTACTGAGGGTTGTACGTTTAATATTACTGTCTTACCTAAATATCGAGCATCTTAGAGCATAAAATAGAACTATTATTTTCTAACAACCATGGATGTTCTAATATTTGAATCCCTTTAGAATGTTAATAGTTACATATGTTCCAACAAAATTAGAAATCAAAAGTCATACAAAATATTGCAGCATGACAATGACATTTTTGTAACACACTTGAATTTCCATTTTGACATAAAATACTCCTTTTAGTCAATCATCTCTATCTAATATATAAGAAACTTTTACCTAACTTGTTGTCCTTTTAGGATGTACATCACAGTAGTTTTTGTTAAAGGCACAGGTCTGAATCTGAAAGGAAAGTCTATCACTATACACAATCCTTGTTCCACACTTTGGAAAACCCACACATCTGTAGGTATGAGTACATTTAATACACTACAAAAACACTAACAATCAATTGTCATAGCCATATGAAAACCTTTGTACTAGTGCTTGTTTAAATAAAAACTTTTATAGTCTGGCAAACTTAATCCTTTTTGATGACCAATGTAAACATATCACAATAATATATTTCAATAACAATTATTGGGGTACCTTCTAAAAGGCTATGGACATCACTAGGGTCTCCCATTAATGAACAAGAACTGGTTGAAGTTATTCCAGGCAGCTGCTTTCTTATTCATCAGTTGGAGTCCTGTCCAATAATCTCCTCCCACCCTAAAGGATTTTGTTTAATATCTTCACAATTTTTTGATGATTTAATGAAAACTCAGTTTTGATATCATTTTGACCAGCAGGCAACCCAGGTAGAAGCATGCTATTTATTTATTTATTTATTGGTACCAGGAATTGAACTCATGACCTTGCACTTGTCAGGCAGGCGCTTATAATATTGAGCTAAATCCCCAGCCCCAGAAGCATGCTTTTTAAATCTATAAACCAAGTTAAATTATGAAAAAATGATACTAAAATGCAAAAGAAAAGAAGGAAAAGAGAAAAATTATTGAACTCAAGTAAAAAAACAGTTGTTAACTTATTGAACAAATGGACAAACAACTTACAAAATCAGAGTGCACTCAAATATATTTTCAGTCAAATTGAATTATAACAATTCTCTTACAATTTTAGAAGTTTGTGATTATAAATATACTAATCAGAATTATTTGTAGGTCAATTAGCAGAGATTTTTTATAAGAAGAATTTAGAAGGAATAAAATCTTTTATCTGCAATATATAATTTTTGTATTTTATTTTGCCTTAAGAATACCAGTAACTTTTGTATTCCCTTCTTTCATGTAACTTTCAGCTCAGTTATCTCCAAGCACTCTACCACCTACTCATACCTTTGATTTCCACTTTTGGTTACTATCTCCTGGGCATTCTGGGTCAATTCCTTTAATTGGCCCCAGGTTTGGTCTAGCCCCATCCTTGTCTGTTGGTTGTGGCATGGTCTCTGACACATCACTGAGGACTGAACATCAGCTTCTTGAAAAGTGGAATCAACTCCTTCTCCAGACCTGGGTCCATGATACAGCTGGATAGTATGCTCTGGACCCAGATAGGCCATTCAGCACTCTCTGAAAAGACACAAGCACACCCTCAACCTCAAATTAGCACTGGGCTGGGTACCTTCCATTGTCTAGTATGAAGATCTTTCCAAAGGCCCCTTCTTAGCTTTTTTTCTTTTACCCGATTGAATTGTCTCTATGCTGCTGTAGTCTCATCCCTAGTAGGATTCTAAAACGTAGTAGCATGTACTGCCAAGTGAAGTATATTAGGTATAAATTTTGTATAGAAGGGTTCTCCCTATTGTTTTATAATTGAATTGTGAGCATATGGTGAGCATGTTTAACAATTTCTTGACCTTGAGGGTTATAAGGAATTCCTGTGGTAAGGCAATGAAAAGTTTTACAAAACATTTGGAAGGTAGCACTTGTATATGCTGGGCCATTTGTCTTAAGTGCCTGTGGGCAATCAAGGGCACTAAAGACATACAAACAATGAGCAATGACATATTTACCCCCTTTGCCAGTGTGGGCAGAAGCAAAAAGAAATCCTGAGGAAGTGTCTACTAAAACATGGACCCAGCATAGAGCCAAACTCAGGAATATGAACTGCATCCATTTGCCAGACATGATTGGCATGTGACCCTCAGGGATTAACCCCCATAGGGAGTTAGGAAAGATGTATTATGCATGAGGAGCATTGTTTAACAATTTCTGAAGCCTCTTCCCAAGTTAAATGGAACTGTCTGCATAAGGCAAAAGCACTTTGATGGAAGGTGGCATGGGCAACAGAGGCCTGTTGAATGGTATCTGAGGAAGTACTAGTTTATGGCAGTGGAAGACAGGAAAAGAAGTAAGAGCAAAAGAGGGGGGAAGTGTAAGCCTCTTTTTTCCCCCTACATTGTAAGCAGGCTAACCCCTCAGGGTGGATGCAGCACGCATACCATCTCTGTACCCTCCTCCTGCACCAGATAAGGATGTTTTCAAAGTGAGGACCCTTACCCCTGACTGAGTCACTCAGTCAAGCTTCTAAACATCTCGAGTTGACACAATGTGTCAACCATTTTAATCCACCCCTTGTCAACGTGGTAACCAGACACTTTTAAAATCAGTTTCCAGATACAAAGATGTGCTTATTTTTGTCATTTTACAACCTGAACATCATAACACAGGTTTAACAATCTTTAAGAACCAATATTAAGTCTATTAACATTACATTACATTAGAACCATAACATTTCACTCTTGCAGCTGAAACAAGCAATATTGCTCCTTTTATCTCCCTTGTCAGAGCCAAACTCCAGGCTCAGTGGAGCTATTTGGTTCTCACTCTGCCCTGGCAGTCTGTGAGAAGTAGTGAGAGGAGCAGGAAGTGGCAGTTTCTCCCTGTTAAATAACCCTTTAAAAGTCTGTGGAGGTCCAGATAAATTTGTGCTGTTTTTTTTTTTTTTCCCTAACCTTGCTCTAAGTTGCTTTTTCACTTTCTTAAGTATATTAATTTATAGTTTTTTCTTTTGGAAACCAAACAAGTAAACAAACTCAAGAAATTTAGCAAACTGTGCAGTGTCTGCATATTGAAAACTAAACATTGATTTTAGAAAGCAAAAAAGCCCTAAATAAATGTAGAGTTTTATTGATTGTGAATTTAAAGAAAGTACCCCTGAAGTAAACAATTTTGAAAAAATAACAGAGTTTGAGAATTTACACTACCAGCTATCAAGACTTACTACAAAGCCAAAGTGAGACAGTGATATGTGGGAGTCGGCCTATTACCAGTTTGTGAAATCCAAATGTTGAATTTTTAGAAGTTTTGCAGGTTGGTTGTCATATTGGCTACTTTAAATTGCCTTTTGTGAGAGTATTTTTTAAACAAAAATAAGCAAACCACAAATCAGGGCCACACTACCCCCTGACCACAAAGAGCCTGCTGTGCCAAGCAAGGCCGTACTATCTCAGGAAAGCTGTCGAAGCCATAGCACCCCTACTGTTTGGCAGGGCTGTGGCAGGCCCTGCAGGAAGTTTTCTGGAAAAGGTTGGCCTTCCACATTGGTTTTGGATTTACAGTCATTTGCCCAATGATACCCTTGTCTACACTTTGGACAGATTCTAGAAGGTTTTGTAGGAAGGACAGATAGGGCTCTGCTGCTCCTACAGGTGCAGCAGAGAAATTTTTGGAAAAATGTCTTCCACACCCATAGCTGAAACAAGTAACTCTGTTTTTTTGTGTTTTGTGTTTTGTTTTTTTCCTCTAGGCTGTGATTGAATAACCTGAGTGATAGCTGCTGCCAAGGCAGCCCCCTGCACATATGAGGAACCAATGTCTGCAAAAATTTGAAGCGTCTTAGCCAGTGTAACCCATTTTTTGTGGACTCTTAAAGCCTCTTTACACCATTTATTTGTATTTTCAAAGGCCAATTGTTGAACAATTAACTTAAAGGATGACTCTCTTTTATGAAGCTTGGAAATCTCAGCCAGTGATGCAGCAAAATTTCCCTCAGCTAAGAAGGCAAGAATTGCCTCTAGTGGCTCAGTTAAGGTAATCAGGGTGGCTGTTGTTCTACCATCTTTTTCCTGCCAGGGACTTGATTTTAAAATAGTGCTTTGAGCCAAATCCTTTGTGATCATCCCAACAAACTTATGACCATTGAAACACTCCCTAGTGCAAGTCCACAACTATAAAGTAAATACAGAAATCAAGAATATAACAAGCCGTTCCGTATACATTTATCATTCTTGAGAACTTGTATGCCCTGTTTGACAACTGATAAAAGTAATACACCTTTTTCCATTTGGCTTCTCCTAAGCCTATTTATAATCTCTGGCTCTAATGAACCTGTTTCTATGCCCCAAGTTTAACATCTGATGATGTAATATTAACACACTCCTGTGATGAATATTTGACCATTACCAATGCACTTTTTCCCCTTATGCATGCAGAACAAGAAGTGGTCCCTCATCCATTATTTCTTCTTACCCTGGTTTGTGTTCAGGTGCATTATGCTGCATACCAGCATAGCTCTTGAAGTTCCTTGGGGAAGGATGGTGAAAAGATGGGGAAATAAAGAAAAGAGAGGAAACCTGAGGTCAGATGGAGCCCTCTCTTCTGATGAGAGCAAAGGAACTGCTCAACCACTGTAGAAGGTTTATTTCAGGGTTGGTGTCAATTTCAACCCCTCTGCCTAACAACAACTTGTTTACCTGGCTGGCCTGGACCCCTTGCCTACTTGGAGCTATAACAGCTTGTTTATGTGGCTTGCTTTGGGTTTTCTATGTTCTTAGGGCTGGCCTTACTTTAGTCCCACATGCCTCATTGCTCTCCAGCTTCAGCTGCTCCCTAATTTAGGAACTTCCCCCAAAAGAATATTATGAAGACTCTGACAAGGATGAGCACACACAGTGTTATTAGTATAAAGTCAACTTCCACCAAGGATAAAAATTCTTTAAATCTTATCAGAAAATGAAAACATTCCTAAATTAGTTTCTAATTAGTAGGAGACAATAAATTTGAGAGTTGAGATCTCAACAAAAAAATAAAACTTTACACTATATAATTTTTACTTCACTGTTATGATCAGAGAAACTCTTTTCCCATCAATTGGGAACCTCAGCAGACCTCTGAGGAGCATTTTGTTCAGTTTTGAGGCTGCAGTGATGGTGAGGACTTCACTGGTTCTCAGTGGAGCTTCCAAGATGATCAAATGATGCCTTGCTGAAAACTTCATCAAAACAATCTGTTGATAAGACCAGGATGAGTTTATTTTTACTATGAAAAGAGAGATTACAATTGTGACAAATGCTTTTTAGTAGTATGTGGAGAGTTGAAAGGCATTTATGAAGTTTTGGGGGAATATTTAAGGTAATTCTTTCAATAAGAATTCATGATTAGGATTGGGTAAAGATTGGGATACAATAGTTATTTGAAAGGGCCAAGGATCTAGCTCAGTGGCCTAAGTGCCTGCCTGGCAAGTGCGAGGTCATGAATTCAATGTCTGGTGCCACAAAACAAACAAACAAACAAACAAAAAACCCCCCACAATAGTTCTTTGATGCTATTTATTGGAAAAGTGGAGTTTGGTATTCATTTGAATGATTTTTTAAAGAAAATTCTTGAACAAAACAATTTTTTGTAATATAAAGATAAACATATAGACTAATGGAGTCAAATTGAGTGCCTAAAGATACATTTACACTTAAAGCAATCTGATTTAAAAATTCTTTAATTGAGGTAAAATTCATGTAGCATAAAATTACCGCATTAAAATATACAATTGAGTGGCATGTAGTTCACTCACATTATTGTACTATCAGTACCACTATCTAATTCTAAGATGTTTTCATTACCTTAAAAGAAAAACATACCCATTGAGTGTTTATTCCTATTTATGTATCCTTTACCTTTTGGAAATCACTAGGCAACTTTTGATCTCTTTTAATCTCTCTTTTTCTATTTTGGATGGTTCATATTAATGGAGTCATAGAGTATGAGATATTTTGTGTTTGATCTCTTTTTCTTAGCACTTATATATAAGTACATTATTCCTTTTTAT
>RJWT010040057.1:0-12564 GCA_004365215.1 Cuniculus paca
ATTCCATGTATGGACACCCTTTGGAGGTGACAGATTCTGTTCACGATGAGGCTCGGACAAGAAGAGACCTAACTTTTTTTCTCTCTTGAGCATCACTTTGGTGTGTTTAGTAACTCACCAGTGGGTGACATGTCCCGGTCTGTTCCAAGCATGTGAGTGGTTCGCAGTCAACCCCATCTCCTCGAAATCCTTTCCGACACTCACATTCATTCTGCAATTCCAAGAACACAGTCAAAGGGGATCAGTGAAAGCGAGAGCTGTCCGTGCCTCCCCCTGAAGCGATACTAAAAGGTAAACAAGGACGCCGTGGCCGTTGGCCTCCCAGGGAACGGTGACAAGGTCTTTCGTTTGTTCCACGTCAGCTCCCAGAGCTGTTAGCCTGTGTGTCCTGCATGACATCTTCCTATCGGATGTCCCTGGGTACTTCCCTTTTGGATTCTTAGCCCCAGAAGTGCTCGGGAGAGCTTGGTCCCCATGGCTACGAGAGAAGGGTGAGGCGAGCCTTGGGCTGTCCACTTGGTGGAGATGGACGCACGAGGTGGTGCTAGCATGAGAGGCACTGTGTTTGGTTTAGCAAAGGCCTCCCTTCGTCAGGTGGATGGAGGAGGCATCGCATCTGCATGGACGGCCCACGAGCACAGGGCTCAGCGGGTGGACCGCACCTCCACACCACTACAGTCAGCGGCCTTTCCTCTGTGACGGTTTAGTGCCAGGCCAGGGGGCACTCTTTGAGGTGTGGGGCACCCCAGTTTCAGCCCCCTGCAGCCCTCAGGAGGAACCAGAGCTAGTGACACCTTGTACTCAGGCCTCTGGGCTCCGGAACTGTGAACCCTCCTGGGCTTCTCACTGTCCCACGCCACCCAGCGTGAGGGCCTTTGGTACGGTGGCCCTAGGAAACATACAGGCACCGTGACATTTTGTGTTGTTGTTGTTTTGTTTTCTCAAAAGCAATCTAGCAGTGCAGGTGCAGCAAGGACGCGTGTAATCATTTACTGAATGCTCGGTGAGACAGGAGACCGTGGGGAGATGGCCTGTGATGAGGGCCGCTGGGGCAACACGTTAAAGTGCCTTGGTCCGCGACCAGGCTGTGCTGACAGAGACCAGAAGCGTAAGGAGCAAAGCAGCTCCCTCGTTCTGGGGAGCAACCAGACCATGGAGGGGCTTACGCCACCCGGCTTCACAGCATGTGCCTCTGTTTCCTGTGTTTGTTGCCTGGCATGACTGTGTTTCTCCAGGGCTGGCTGAAGGCCCAGCCCTGCTGGCCTTCGGTCCCCATCACCCAGCCCAGTGGCTTTTGCTGAGCGTTGGGTCCACCAGGGAGGGCAGGGGTGCACTGTGAACATCCGTTTCATTTTATCTACGCAGCGTCTCTCCTGTCTCCTAGACACTGTGCGCCCCCTTGGCCTTGGGGATGCCCTCTCTGCTCCCTTGGTCCATTTAACAAAATTCCTTTCTGATTCCTCCAGCCCAGTGTGGCAGTGCAGGACCCTGACCTGAGCTGTCAGTCGTGGTGGGCAAGGGCAGACCCACCTCGAGCAGTGCCCACAAACACAAGACACAGCTCAACATACAAGTGAGACACTGCATCAAGACCCAAAAGATAAGGTGTGATTTCCCATCCTGGGTCCTGTCTTCCATGTCTTCTGTCCTCGTGGCCACCTGGAACTTCTCCCACCTGTGGGAGGGGTGGACTTGGTGGGTGCGTGGGGAGTGGGGCCCCATCGGTCCCCTCCTTTCCTCAGCTATGATCCTAGTGCGTTTTTGTACCGGTCGCTCTCTCTGTCCTGGTCTCTGTGAGATGAAGGTCCATGAAAGCGACAGAGCTACAGATCGCTACGGAAGCCTAAAGTGGGACCCAGGGGATGATTTGGGGGCAGCTCTGCAGTCAGACTTCTGGATGCAAATCCTGCAACCCAATTTATTTTCCATGTGATGTGAGCAAATTACTCAGCCTCTCAGTGCCTCAGTTTCCTCTTCTATAGGATGGGATGATATTAATACTCGTGTCATCAGTGTGCTGTGGCAATTAACCCATCCCCCCACCCCGCTACAAAGGGCAGAAAAAGCTGCAGCAACATCTAGTCAGTGTAAACCTGCGGCTTCCTCTCGGCTCCCAGCCCGGGGCAGCCTACCTGGCCCGGGCCCACGTACAGACAGGTGGCGTTGCTGTGGCAGCCGCCCTTGGTGGGCAGCAGGCAGGGGTTGATCTCCGCGCACTCTCTGCCGGTGCCCGTCCAGCCAGGCTGGCACACGCAGATGTGTGACCCCGGGCCCGTTTTGATGCATTTAGCCTGTGGGAGGAGGAGGAGAAAGCGCCGGATGTCTGAACCGCACGACCCAGCCATATGATTCGGGGAGTTTAAGAGGATCCAGGGGTAGGGTCCAGAAAGGCGTGTGCACAGAGGGTGGTAGAAAGGACGGGCAGGTTTATTTGCAAGTGTGTTGGTGAGAAAATTCGATGGTTTAGCGGGCGAAATTGCATGGTGCTGGCTGCCACCACTCCTGTCACTGAGCTGTCACCTAAGCCAGGGACTGTTTTAATTGCTTGGCGGGTGTGAACGGTCAAGGAAGGAAGGGACTGTTACTGCCTCTGCTTCACAAAGGGGGAAGCGGGCGCTGCTCCAAGTCACACAGCCACAAAGAGGCATGAGCCCAGGTCTCTCTGTGACACTGGGATCTGAGCTCCCAAGTGCTGTCCCAATTCCCAGGAGGCTGAAGGACGGGCTGGGGAGAGGGAGGGGGAGGGAAGGGGTGGGAGGAGGAGGAGACAAATGACTGAGGTGGCCCTGCCTGGGGTGGCAAAGCTAGGCCTGTGTGTCTGGGTTGCATCCCTAGAAACTCAGAGGTGATGCAAGCATCTCCAGCTGGGGGTGGTGGGCGAGGCGAGGGACCAGGCTCATTTTCAGCCATCTGAGAGGAAGCAATGAAACCGGTTGTTCTACCACGGGTAGGGAATGCAGGCGACTGGGGCAAGAGATGGTGGCAACATTGGAAAGATATTAGTGAGAACAGAGTGGCTTTGGGCTATGCCACTAACTGTGGCAGGGCCCAGGGCCACTCACTCAGCTTCCAGAGCCTCAGTTTCCTAACCAGTAGAATGGGAACAGCAACATCGATCAGGCACACCCCTCCCGCCTCGGAAGTCATAAAGGCTGAATCAAGAGTGATTAGCCTTGATGGCAACGGCAGATTCTCAGGCTGTGTGTTTTGAAGGGCTCAGAGCCCTAGACACTGGCCTGGAATTTGGGGGTGGGGGGTGTATGGCAGTGGTCTTTAAAATTAGAAGTTCAAACACAAGAGCTTCACAGGTGGGCAGAGCGATCACACACTGACTTTGGAGATGTCTTCCCTCAGGATTTCCATGAAGTCCCAAGCAGCTTGGAGATAAAGACTCACGTTTTGGCTGCAGCCTCCCCGGGTTGAGTCTGCACAGGGGTCCCTCTCAGAACACACAATGCCGTTACCCTCATAGCCTTCCTTGCAGGTGCAGCTGCGGAGGGAGAAGGGTGCACAGGTGAGCCTGGAGACAAAGCCCCAAGCACCCAGGAGGGGCCGGCGCGGGAAGCCGCTTCGCTCTTGCGGAGGAAGTCAGCGTGCGAAGCTGCTCAGGCTCCTTTTGGGCTCTGCAGCCGGACAGGACGCCCTGCGTGTGTCCCTTAACAGTGGGGAACCTGGTCTCCTGGTACGGAGAGTAAATGGGCCTAACACTGCCTGTATAATAAGGCTCTGCGCGAAATGAGCAACTGCCCTGGGGCTGTGTGGCAGAGCCCAGTGGTGACAGCCTGTGGTTCAACACTGGCCCCTCCTCTGCTCCTTTTGGCCCGGAACTTGCCTCTTTACACCTCTTCCTGCTCAGTGCTAGTTATTACCTCTGGGCCAGCAGAGAATAGCTCGGTTTAGGTGACAGCTCTTAAAATACTGGAAAAACACCACGGGGCCAAGTTCTTCTCCACCTGGGTGGGGCTGTCAGCTCTCCAAGGGTTGATTCAGAGCTGCCCCAGTCCCACTGGAAAAGCTGGAGCCCCTTTGCTGATCCCTCAGATATCTTTTCTTAAACACAGCATTCTCAAGTGCCCCATTCTAGGGGTGACCCAGTTTCTGACCCATCACGCTTCCCAATATGCCTCTCAAGGTGTCCCATGGGTGATACTCTTGCTATTAAATGCAGGCCATTCATTCATTCAGCAGTATCTACTGTGAGCTCCGGGATTGATTCAGGGGACACTGCGTGGCTCTGTTGCACCCTTACATTTTTTGGCTGCAAATTCAGTCGCATGGGCTTCCCAAAATTTACAATAGTATTTCCCATGTGTCAAGGTCCCTAGAGGAATTACCTAGTTTGACCTGTTCCCACACTGCCTTATAGTGCATTCTGCACACAGATAGACCTAGAGGTGTTCAGGGTGATTTTTTTTTTTTTTGTCTTTTTGACAGGCCTTGAGCTCATTTTGTAGCCTAGGCTGGTCTCGAAAGGATCCTCCTGCCTCAGCCTCTCAAGTGCTGTGATTACAGGTGTGTGCCACCACACCCGGCTTTCCGGGTGATTTTTATCACAATGTTTTTTGCCTGATGCACTGTGGTGGACCCTAATTCCTTAAGAAGATTTTTTTTGTCCTATAAACTGTGGAAAAGAAAACTCATCTCTGGCCCCAAGTAGCCTGTAGTCCGGCATGGGCTATAGACCAAAACAAGGAAGTGCAAAGAGGCAAAAGAACGGGGCAGGGAGTTCCAGACACCCCTGAATCCTGGGACGGTTGGCACAGCTACCACCTTCGAACCAGATCTTCCCAGACCAGAACATTTCCTGCAGTATTGCCACCCTCCAACCCCACGATGGTTGTTACACAGTACCAAGGAAACAGATGGCAACTTGTCCCCAAAGCCTTGGATTTATGCCAGTGCCTTTCACAGGGGAGTCTGAGGAAGCAAAGGTGCCTACATGTTGGAAAGTGGGTAATGAGTCTTCATTTTGTGATGGAAATAATTATATGTTCCCTGATGGGACACGTATGACATGCTAGCCTTGGCGCTGAGAGCTTTCAAAGTCAGACCTTCTTATCTCCAATATGGCCCTGTTAGGCAGGCAAGATCGGTAATCATGAGCAAAGTGAGGCTCAGATAGTTCGAGTAACTTGCCCAAGGTCACACAGCTGCTAAGTTTCAAAGCAGGATGTGTTACAATTGGAGTCCAGCCAAGTCTGACGGACCTTCACTTACAGAGAGCATGGGGAGGCGGGTTGGCAGGATGGTGGTGGCCTTACTGCCACAGACCTACCCAATTCCAAAAGGATTGTAATCGCAGATGGCGTGGACGTGACAAAAATGTAGTTGGTAAAACCCACAGTGCAAGGGCTGACCGTCGCAGAATCTCCCGTGTGCACCTCGGCAGGTTCCGGGCAGGCAGGCCCCGTCGCTGTCCACCCTGTTGTTGCAGGTCCCCAGAAGACACGGACACTCTGAAAGAGGAGGAAGAGGGGGGCTCAGGGTGGGCTCCAGCATTCCAGAGGGCGGTGACCTCTCCTGTCGCCCCAGGCCAGGCTGAGCCTGCGCAGAACTCATGGAAGTCTCAGGCTTGCGCCTGCGAGGGGCTCAGGCTCATCTCAGAGGACCGGGACAGCTCTGCGACAGCCCCTGGGGAGTTGGGGGTCCGACGCTGGTGGAGAAATCGGTCCCATGATAGTTTATAGGAGGCTTGCTTGAAAACTATGATGAATGCTTACATTCTATTTATTTATTTAAAAATAAGAAAACCCACTTTATCAACAAGTGACATGGCAGAAAAGGGGACGTGGATGTTATCTGAAAGCAAGAGCAAACACAAATACAGAAATGAAAAGCAGCTGAAAAAGGTGTGGGGTGGGGGGTGGGAATCTACACCGGTGACCTCTGCAGGCTGCAGGCCACAGAGGAGGTCCCCTTGCGTTGAAGCGCCTGTGGTTTGGAACCGGAGGAGGCGGCAGCTCCCTGCCTGCTGCCCTGGACACAGGAAACGGCCTGGCAGCAGAGTAGTACCACTCAGGCGTGGTGCCGACGCCGTGGGCTGCCTCCGTGGCTGCGGGGGAGGGGGCAAAGAAGGTGTTGGTTTGATTCCTCTGCTGATCTCCCAGGTAAGGAGCAAACGAGGAGCCTCTGATGTGGAGGAGCTGGGGGTCCATGACCTGGCAGTCAGTCCAGCCCATTCACTGATCATGAGTTCACTTATGTCAATTGCTGGTCATACAACTGACACTGTGGGTCTTGTGGTCTTGTTATGAGTAGAAGCGGGCAACAGTAGGCGATCCTTTAGAAATGACACACTGTGAAAGGCGTCTCCCATTCTGCGAACAGCTTTGAAGAAGTCTCTGTAACTTCTGGGCACAGCGTCACGCACGTGTAGCTCATTCCCCGAGTTCCTACGGATCCTCGTGGCTCCCGGGTATTGAGCAGCCGTCAGCTGAGAAGCTGAAGTCTGCACCAGAGCACCCTGAAGAATACAGGTCTTCTGTTGGTTATTCATCACTTCTCTTGTCTAGGTCCTTTCTGCTTCGTGTCTGTGAACTCAACCTCGGGGTTCATGATTTAACCTCAGTAACTTGGGTGTGTTCATCGGGTAGCCAAGGAGGTGGGGGGCTGCACAGCAGTGCTTCTTCCGTTGGGACCCTAGGGCTTTGTCTTTTGGAACAGAATGACCACAGCTGTAACTGTTTTCTGAATGATAGCATCTGGCGTGCCTTGTTCTTTAGCAGAAAATCCTAAAAGATGCTTCCTTTGATTGGCAGGGCTCCCGTTAGAGTTCACTCTCCTAGGACCCTGCTCTGGGGCGCCCATGGGTCTAGAGTTCAGTATCATAAGTGCCAAGACTTTGCTTTCGACTGGGGACTTTAGGGCTGGGTCTCTGACACAGCTGCATTTGGCAGCCACTGGAACGATCCGTTCTCTTTCTTCAGTTGCTCCTTCCCTGAAAGGGCGTCCTTTAACCTTGCCTCTGATGCTAGCGTATATTCTTTCTTCTTCTTGCGTGATTAACGAACAGACTTTTGGTTTGTTAACATACATTGCTGTCTTCTTAGCACAGAAATATCTGAGCGCATACTTGTCATGGCACTTTGCAGGACAGTTTTAATCACAGAAAGTTTTCCGTTTTCTAGGCTGCTCACCCTGGGCGCTGGCACCACATTCACCACATGATTCGGTAGCTGTGTGGGTCCCTCAGAGACAGCAAGGGTAGCCAGAGCGGAGGGCAGAACTCCATAGCCGGAAGTGGTACCACAGGAGGCTGAGAGACCAAAACAGTCTGGCCCTTAGTGGGTGCAGGCTGTCTCCTGGCAACTGGTTGCTGCTTTGCCATGGCCTAAGTGTTGGTAGTACCCTAACCCCAAGTGTTGGTAGTACCCTAACCCTAAGTGTTGATAGTACCCTCACCCTAAGTGTTGGTAGTACCCTAACCCTAAGTGTTGGTGGTACCCTAACCCTAAGTGTTGATAGTACCCTAACCCTAAGTGTTGGTAGTACCCTAACCCTAAGTGTTGGTGGTACCTAAATGCTGATAGCTTTTGCTGGGATACTGGAGTTTGTTTGCGCCTTGTGTGCTGCTAGAAGTAACAAAGGCCTGGGCTGAATTGAAGGTTTTGAACTCATCAGAATTTCTTTTCTCTGGAGTCATTCCATTTTCAGTTTTATTTCTAGGACCAATAATGGGTTCGTCTTCCTTCGGTGGCCCTTTTGAGAACAGACTTACAGTTTTCACCATTGAAGGAAAGAAGAGACATCTGGAAGCTAGAAGACCAATCCAGCTCCTCAGGAACAAGCTGAGTTGAAGAACGAGAGTCCACTACTGAGGAGACGAGACCAAAAAACTTGAAAAACCTGGAGAAAGTGGCCGAGGTTCTGCTCTAACGTCTTTAACTACACAGAACTGGCTATCTATACACCACGTCTGACTCCCAAGGGATCAAATCCAAATCCAAATCCAAATCAAGATGATCAAAATTACTTTCGCAAGTTTCATTTGCTGCATCCAATTGCACCTCATCTGTGTCTGTGAAAGAATCAAGTTCGGCAAAAAGTGTAGAACGCTGATCTTTAGGTCTGTGAGAGTTTGGGGCTAAAAGGTGGCTCCTGGGCGGTGGCAGTGCCAGGCACTTCCCCGAAACACATGGCCCAGTACCCTAGAACGTGGTGAGTAACACAGCAAATGCTTAAATTAAAAATAAAATGACAGTAAAAGACACATTGCCATGGAGTCCCCTCAGAATCTTCCTCCTCGGTTTCAACACATTCACGCCATCATTCTCGCCCTTTTCTGCAGCAGCTCTGGAAGACCTCTTTTGTGAGTCTTTTTTAGTTGTGCTGAACTGGCCGCCTCGATGTCCTGAATGAGTTAGAAATATTTCCTTTCACGGTCATTTTGACTTTGGGGAAGAGCCAGAAGCCTCACGGCGCCAGACCTGGCGATAAGGCTGGTGAAGATGCACCCCGATGTTTGCACGAGTTCGCATTCCGCAGCAGCACTCAGTGTATTTGTGATGACACCTCGTGAAGACACTCATGAAAGAGGGCACCCGAATGGCTGCAGAAAGGGGCCAGGACCTGGGACGGGTGGGCTCAGGGTGAGGAGGGAGATTCTGAGGGGGGATTTGGGGCAGTGTTTTTTTTTTTCTTTTTTCCCACAGTAATAACATTTGAAAAGGTGAACATTCACCCTAGGTGTTGATCATACCTTGTATGTATGTGTGTGGGTGCAGGGTAAGAAGTGGCTTTCGATGTGACAAAAGTGGTAAAGGAACTCAGTTTTCAACTACTTTGCGGTCGGAGAGCTTAGCCAGGCAATTTCTCCTGAAGACACCTGGTGTAAGCAGAAGTGAGTTCTCCTGATGGCAGAGTGCCTGATGAGCGCATGTGTTTGTCCTTCATTCTCTCCTTGGCGAGTTAAAGATAACGAGGGGCCAGCATTTGGGCCCTGACTTCCTGAGAGGTCGCATACACTGCCTCGTGAATAGGCACTAGGCCCGGAAGTTGGTGTTTTTTTTGGTACATTTTTGATATACATAATGATAACATTCATCATAAGGAATTTGTACCTGTCTATGATATATCTTTCTCCTCCTCCTCCTCCTCTTTCTTCTTCTTCTTCCCATTCCCTTCTTCTCCCTTCAATCCCTCTTCCCCTCCAGTTGGTACTTTTATATCCCTGTTTTTCAGATAAAGAAAGGGAGCCCCAGAGAGGTAAAGCAAATCACCCAACTTGCCATTAAGTTCCTAAGCAGGGACCGGAACCAGAGCCCTCAAAGTCTGTTTCTATAGTGACCATGCATAAACAGAGCAGATCGTGTTATCCAGTGGCATCTCCACATCTCTGGCACCATCTTACACATGAGCTGCTCGCTTTGCTTCTGAGTACAAGGATTAAAAACTTGGGATGGCAGCCAGCTCCTGAGAGCCAAGCATCCATGCACGGGCAGGTGGGGGTGAGGGGAGGGGCACGGAGACACTCAGGGGGAGGCTGTGCGGGCTTGAATGTGAGCATAAATGAAGGGACGTTCAGATGTGCACCCCGGGGGATTGATGGGACAGGGATTAAGTGAGGGCTTGGGGTCAACGTTCAGGTCCCAACCCCAGCCTCTGCACCCTGCCGGGAGTCTGAAAACACCAAGGTTGTTGGCTTTGGAGTAAATGATGCTGTTAATATTTGCATAGATGCTACACACATCTCCCATACACTTTGAATGCTCTCTAGGTTACTTGTAATATTTAACACAATATAAATGCTGTGTGAATTATTATACTGTATTGCTTAGACAATAATGACAAGAAAAAAAGTCTATGCATGTTCAGGATGAACACAATTTAAAAAAAAATTTTTTTTTTATCTAGAACTGGTTGAATCCACACATGCAGAATCCAGGGATACGTCACAGATTCGATAGGGTTAAAGCATATAAGTTGGGCTTTAGATCCAGCCCTATTAGTGCCATATATCTGTTAGCAAACATACTTTTCCCCTCGTTTCCCTTACATGACCTTCCCAAATGCCCTTCCAGACGGACAGGAAACCAGAAGACAGCAGAGTCAGGGCTACTGAATTCTATTCTATTATTCTTTTCACCAACTAAGATTTCTGGGGTTTCTATGGACAACTGTACCAATATTACCTTCATTTTATAGATGGAGAAATTCAGAGATTTATTTTCAAGTGGCACCATCGATAAATTGTAGAGTGAGAATTTAACTTTCAGTTGGTCTGACCCCACAACAAGCTCTTACCCATTCATTTTACTTTATCAGTAAGTTCTAATCTTAGCTTAAAAAAATACATATATACATAACTTTAAATATACATGGATGTAGTTGTAAAGAACATGATATATGTTCTAAGATTGTATAGCTGCATCTGCTAGTGTTCTAATGTTTACGTCACTGCACTTAAAATGACAGTAACCACAATGAGAAATAAGAATCAACTATATACTATGCTCTAGGCATTGTTCTAAAGGAGTAACTTTTCCTTTGTAACTTGCTCTCAACCTTGTAAGGTAGTTACCAGTCTTAACAAGTTCTTTCTACAGATGAAGAAACTGAAGTCTAGAGAGATGTGGGAACTTTCCCATGTCCATATCCTCAACAGGAGGTGCTGATGGAAGAAGACTGATTGAAAGGTAAAAAGCAAGTCTAGCCGGGCGTGGTGGCTCACGCCTGTAATCCCAGCACTCGGGAGGCTGAGACAGGCGGATCGTTGTGAGTTCGAGACCAGCCTGGGCTACAAAGGGAGCTCAAGGCCAGTCTGAATGGCATAGTGAGACCCTGTCTCAAAAACAGGGCTGGGGATCTAGCTCGGTGGTCTAAGCGCCTGCCCGGCAAGCACAAGGTCGTGAGTTCAATCCCCGGTGCCGCAAAAAAAAAAAAAAAAAAAAAAAAAAAAAAGCAAGTCTGTGCCTTGATGCAGACCCATTACCACTTGAGGGGTGCAGAGAAACCTTAACGCAGTGGTTTTCAAAGTATGATTCCCTGGACCAGCTGCATCAGACCAGCATACCCTGGGCACTTGTTAGAAATGCAAAGTCTCAGCCCCACTGTAGGCCTATTGTGTCAGAAACTACTGGTGGGACCCAGCCATCTGGTACTTGAGAAATACCCTGGGATGATGACAGAATACAAACGAACATCACAAGACACCATGCCTGGGCCAGCATGCTGTTCCAGGCAGGAAAGATCCAGGAAGTGCCACTTACTTTTGTCACATTTTGGTCCATATTTATTGCGGTCAGAGCAGAACTGACACTGGGAGCCATAGAAACCATCCTTGCAAATGCAGGTCCCGTTGCCCGTGATGCCATCTGCACACTAGAAGAAAGGCAGCCCCATGGGCCATTGTACAGGACGCAGGTGCTGGTGAAGGACGCACAGATACGTTCATTTCATACCCGACTTTGGACTCAGATTCAATTCCCCTTGAAGTGATCTTTGGACTCCTTGTGGAAGTGTCTCGGTATCAGGTAGGTGATGAGCGTGAGTACCCTGACTCAGGATTTAGAACTTTAAGGGATGCCGTTCAAGGGAGACGGTGATGGTGAACAGGAAACCTTCACACAACAGTCTAGGGACAGCCGAGATGGGACAGGGGCCTGCAGATGAGGGCCTGGCCCCCCACCCCCACCCTGTACTCTCATTTGCTCAGCTCTGTGACTCCAAATGGCATTGCTCCCCTCCCTCCAATGGGAGACACATTGGTCTTCCACCTGCCCAGTCCTAGCCAGATCTGTATTTACTCCCTGCATCAGAGTTGGGTACTGGCTGCTGTCTCAATTACTTGGCAACAGTCGTTAGGACTGGCCTCTTGCTACTCGTAAAGACCACGCTGTTGTTTCTAGCTTTTCTTTTCCCTCACGAGAGCCATATTTTAGACATGGGTCTATGAAATGTCCTGCTCTACAATTTCTCCATATGATTCAAGGCTACTTTTACTTTCTGCTGTTTACCTCTGGCCTCCAATTTAGATGGGGAAATTCTGGCCTTTATATCTTACTAGGTTTGGTGGATTGGCAGTGTTATTAAAACTGTCATAGAACCTTAGGCCCTGATACCTTTTGCAGGTGGGAATTGAGGTGCAGAGGGCCTGCAGAGCTGCCCAAGGTCCTGCAGTGGGTGACAGGAGAATGGAGGCCCTCTCCCCCACCAAAGAAGATCCCTCTCATGTGGACACATGTGTGTGCGTGTGTGTGCGTGCGTGTGTGTGTGTAGTAACAAATCCATTTCACTTTGTGGTGATAGTGGCCACCATCATATCATCTTTGGGTTTTGCAGTTTTAAAAATTATTGCACCACCCGAGCTTAGAAGGCTCAACCTCAGCATTCAGGAAACGGACTCTCTTCTCACCTGTCCATTTCCTGAGCATGGATTCGAGAAGCCTCCTGGACACGGGCTGCAGTCGGGACCGTAGAAGCCTCTGCAGCACTTTGGTATCTGAGAAGCGACAGCATGGGGCTCCTGGAGTCCCTGAGTGGAGCACCCACTCCTCCAGGAGACACACTTTGCTTCCATTGTTGCAGTAAACAGCAGCCCCTCCTCAGGGGCGAGTCCTTCCCTCT
>RJWT010040058.1:0-12555 GCA_004365215.1 Cuniculus paca
ATGTTCCAGAAAGCAGCTCAGGTGGACTCATATCCAGCAGCTCTCACTAGCTGGCAGCCACATGAGTGGGCCATCTTGGGTGTGCAGCCCTGCGGAGGCCTCAGCCGGAGTCTTGGCAGCTGCAGCTGTAGTCACCAAGGAGCAGAGATGAGCCGCCCCCTGTGCCTTTTCAGGTTGCTTCCCATTATCACCCACATCACCCCAGTGCACCACATTCTGCTGACTGGAGCGTTCTCACTTTAAAAATATATGGTGTGTGTTCATTTCTTTCCATGGACTTTACCGTCTAGGTGGAGGACATACACTCAGGTGGCATCTTTATATCTGTGGACATCTGGAAAATTCAGTCTTCCCAAGGGATTTTTTTTTCCAACCGAAATGAGTTTACATCTCAGATTTGAAGCACAGCGCTGATGCCTATTGGTTATGTAACCTTGGGTCCCTGGCTTTTTTCCTTATCTGCAAAATAGGATAACAGTCTTCTAATTTTCTGTCTCCTAATCTTTTATCCTTTTTTTCTGTCTTCCTTTTTTCCTTTCCTTCTTCTTTAATTTTCTTCTCTCTCACTTTATTTTTTCATTTTCTCATAATTCCAGGCTCTTGTGTTAATTTTCTCATGCAAGATCCTTAAAGCACCACCGTGGATCCTCCTTAAAATGACTTGAGAGGCGCTGATGATTTTTTTGGTAACAGAGAACAGCAGAGAAGGCAGCTGCTGCTGAATTCCATGTCAGCCGGGGTGTTCTGTGCTCCGCATCTTGAGCAGGTCAGTTTCCAAGGTGACTGAGAGTGGTGTGTGAGGATAGGTGAGGCCCCAGAGTTATGAGCTGCCAAACTTGTAAACTGTGCAGCTTCCTCCCAGCCACGCGATGCACAGCACCTACCAAGCAATTTAACAACCCACTTGCGGTGAAGTGTTCAACAATACTTAATGATCAGTGCATCTATAAATAGGATCATAGAACAATTTGGATAGATGTTAATATATGGGTTTAGTCGTAGAGTGACTAAACTTTGAGTTGTTTTGATCTCAGAGAGCCATAAAAAATCTGCTGCAATGAACAAATTCTGCAGTTGTCTGCCTCAGATGTTTTGTTCCTGTTTAACATGTCCTTGTGTGTGTAATTTACTAACATGATAATAATGTGCTGTTTGGCAGCTTGCAATTTACAAAGTGCCTTCACACACATGTGCTCATTTGATGCCTCCAAGACAGGCACAGTGACTGAGATTTGAGGGACAGAGATTTGCTCCAGGTCGTTCAGATGGGGCATGTGGAGAGGGAGTAGACAAGAGTGGTGGTGATGGTGGTGGCAGTGGAGGTAGTGGACACCCTATCAGGACCGTGTGGCTTTCAATTTGATCTTCCTTTCTTATTCCACCCAAATCCTGATTACCTAGTTTAAGAGACAGAACAATCACTTCCTCTCCTGTCCACAATAGAGGGCAGTTCTTTGGGGTCCAGCACCCTGACTTTCCTTTATTACTTTGCATTAAAAGTAGATTTGCCAGATTTAGCAAATAAAAATACACTGTATCACTATACCCCATGGTGTATTATATCTAGCAATGCTAATTAAAAGGGTTCATTATTACATTTTTCCTCTTAAAAATTATCTGGGAGGCGGGGAATGTAGCTAAGTGGCTGAGGATTTGCAGGCACAAGGCCCTGGGTGTGATCTCCAGTATCCCATCACCCCCCAAAAAGCCAGAAAAATTTATGGAAAAACTTGAAAAGCCAGATAAATTAACTGAAAGTTATCCTTAATTTACTAGCAGGCAACGTCTGTTAATATTTTGGATGTCTACTGTGACTTTTTTGTGCATACATTTGTGCACTTAACTTCCTTTCCTAGAAAATAAATAGAAAATGAAGTTTACTGAATATACACAACTTCAGACCAGCTTCTCTTCACTCAGCAGTGTCTTGAACATCATTCCTAACGTGTCCTCACATATTTTGTAGTGGTCAGCACAGCAAGTTCACTGAGGGAGGCACTCTGTTCAGCTACTCCCCTGCGGGGAGCCCTGTGGCTGTTCTAGGGTTTCATTATTACAGACCTGGCAATGAACTGTCTCACTAAGTCTCTCTGAATATTCCTGGAATAAATTTCTGGCAAGAGAATTTCTAGGTCAAAGGGTAAGCAAGCTTTTAAGGTTTCCATTACAAATCCTCATTGTCCTCCAGAGAAGTTTGGTCAATTTATATTCTAACAAATAACATCTAAAAGTGCCCCTTTCCTCATGCATTGTCAACACTGGGGATGTTAAAAACATGAAAGAAAGAAAGAAAGAAAGAAAGAAAGAAAGAAAGAAAGAAAGAAAAAGACTGACTTCGATTCTAAGCCTGCCTGATTCCACAGTCACCACACTCTTCCTAAATCACAGGAAATAATTTTACTGTTGTCTCTGGAGCCTTCAACTTTCAGAGGGAAATGAATTGGATCAGGGACAAAAGTCACCACCACTGTCCCCTCACACTTTCAGGCTGGACGTCACCAGTCTTGGCACTGTCTCTCCTGCCCTTGGGCTTAGCTGCACAATCATCATCCCAGTCCTGCAGGTGGCCATTACTAAAGAATTTGTTACTGAATTACTCTTCACCTAAGCTGCATCTCCAACCCCCCCATATTATTAAGATAAATATTTAATAATAAATCCTTCAGTAAAGGCTGCCTACAGGACTGGGGTGAAGAATTTGCTCATCAAGGGAAATTTCTCTTTCTAGAAGAATTTAGTTTATAAATGGAGAAGGAGGCATGTGGTGCACATGCCCACTACTCTTAGCACTCAGGGTCTGAGGCAAGAAGGTTGTGAGTTTGAGGTCAGCCTCTGCTACTAGCGAGGTGCTGTCTTCACTGTCAACAAAAATTAAAATTTTAGAAATATAAATAAATGGAGAAATAAGGATAGAATCAGAATGGCATTGATCATAGATGACTCTCTATTCAAGTGCCTGAGACAAAATCACAGTCTTGAAGATTTGTGCCCCCAAATTTAAACCTGAACCTGATCAAGCTTCTAGATCCAACTGTCGATGTTATGAGGACAGAGAAAATGTTAAACTACACTGTGGAGATGCAGTTGTCAAAATCCAGCCTGTGAGATACGCTTTTAATTAAAAGGCTTTTTTTGTTTTGTTAAAAACAACAATTTGGTTAGGCGTGGTGGTGCATGCCTGTAATCCCCGCACTTAGGAGGCTGATACAAGAGGATTGTTGGGAGTTCAAGGCCAGTTTGGGCTACATAGTGAGTTCAAGAATTCAAAACCAGCCTGAACTACATAGTGAGACCCTGTATCGAAAAACCCAAACCAGACAAATAAACAAGCAACCCCAACCGACCAAACAAACAAATAAACAACAATTTTGGTCATTTGTAGAAAAATGAATGCACTTTGAGACCACAATGCCAAGTAAAATAAATCAAATACAAGTTAAATATCACATGGTTCCCATGCATGGGAAACCCAAAATATAAATAATTTAAAAAGCAAAATAAAAGATAGATGACAGGAAGCAGGGAGGTAGATTTTGTGGAGATGGGAAGGGGCCCTAGAAATGTGGAGCGATGGGAGGGTTTGGAGAGAAACAAAAGTAAAAATGATTAAGATGCAACATGAACATGCACCAGTTCCCCAAGATGAATGTAATTATTATGTACTGCAAATATATACTAATAAAAAAGAAACTTAAACAGCAACCAAACAAAATGCAGAGGAAATCTATAGGTTAAAAAGATACCGAGGGCCAGATCTACTAATCATAAAGTGTGAACCTCATTTGAAAAAAAAAAGAATTGAGACATTAGAAATTTGAGCACTGACTGGATATTCCATTAAGCAATAATTACAATTTTTTGGTATGCTGATAGTATGATAGGTATGTTTTTAAGTCAGTACTCATCTATTAGAGCAATGGTTTTCAGTTTTGAGGGTTTGTCTCTTAGGGGATATTTGGCGATGCCTGAGACAATTTTGGTTTTCAAAATTGGGAAGAGAAGTCAGGGATGTTGTCTCATTAAACAAAGAATTATTTGGCCCACAATGTCAGTAGTGCTGAGAGCTAGAGACCGTGTCTATACTGAAATGCCTGTAGGTAAAATGATACAATGGTGGGATTTATTCCGAGATAATATGTGATATAGGAAATTGTTGGAAGGGTGGATAGGACTAGTTAGTAGTTGGTAGTTGAGGCGGAGTCAGGGGCAGGTACTTTGTTATATCCAATCTCCTTTCAAATAAGTTTGAAATCTTCTATAATTAAGAAACTCAAAACATCTCAGGAGGTTAATCACCATCTCTGAAGGTCTTTTTGAGAAACCTCTAACATTTTATGGTGCTTTTGAAGTTTTTTCTGACCTTGTCTTCAGGGAAATTTCCTGTAGGGAAATAGGCAAGGGTTTTTTTGTTTTTGTTTTTTTGTTTTTTTAGTGGTTGTTGTTGTGGGTACAGGGGATTGAACTCGGGGCTTTCACACTGAGCTACAGCCTCAGCCCCTTTTAAAAATGTTTGACTTTGAGCAGAGTCTCACTGAGTTGGTAAATTACTCAAGCTGAATGACCTTACAACTCTCCTGCCTCAGTCTTCCAGAATGGTGGGATTACGGGTGCACACCAGCACGCTTGGGTTATGTTTATATTTTTATGCTCTCCTATCCCTTCCTTCCCTACCACCAGGAGAGAGCTGAGCAGGTTGAGCTCCCTCAAACTGTCTCCTCATCTGCAAACCAGGGACATAAAGGAATCTCACTTACCTCAGGGGTTGCTAGGAGATTATGTCTTTTCTAGTGTTACCAAGAGTGTAATGGTTGTGGGGGTGGTGGCACACACCTGTAATCCTAGCACTCACAAGGCTGAGGCAGGACTATCACTGCACATTTAAGACCATCCTGGGCTATATAGTGAGTTCCCACAGGGAGAGCTTGTCTCCAAAAACAAAACAAAACAAAACAACAAAAACAAAGCCAGGGGTGGTGGCGCATGCCTGTAATTCCAGCACTTGGGAGGCTGAGGCACTGGGGTTGCTGTGAGTTCAAGGCCAGCCTGAACTGCATAGCAAGACCCCATCTCAAAAACACAAAACAAACAAACAAAACAACAATAAAAAAAGAGTGTGATGTTTTTCTCTACCCTACAATAGGGCAGTCTTTGTCTCAACTTGAACTAAAGTCTTTTAATTTCATTGTAATTTTAGTCTTATAGGATTAATTGGGAAGTAATCATTTTTGATTAATTTCCTGGAAGAATTTGTGTAAATTGATAAAATTTCCTCTTTAATGTTTGGTGGAATTTGCATATTAAGGTAACAGAATCCAGATTTTTCTATGTGGCAAGGTTTTAAACTATAAATCTAATTTCTTTAATAGATATAGGGCTATTCATGTTATCTGTTTCTTTTCTAGTGAGCTTTGTAGTTTGTGTCTTTCAAGGAATTTGTCCATCTAATCTAAATTGCCTAACTTATTGATGAAGTTTTCTCATCATCTTTTTAATCTTTGTAGAATATATATTGATATTTCCTCTCTCATTTCTTAAATTGATAATTTATGTCTGAATTAATGTCTTACATGACAAAAAATCAACAAGGAGATAGAAATCCTTTGTTTATATGAGAAAATTTGATTTGAAAGTAAAGGTTTTTCTTTTATGCATCTTTATAGAATTGTTTCTTACACTTAATGTGGCAGGAGGCTTTCAGAAGGGTAAAGGAGGACAGTCATATGAAAAGCTGATTCGTGGGCTTGGTAGTACATGCTTGTAATCCCCTCACTCTGGTAGGCTGAGGTACAAGAATCCTAAGTTAGAACCCAGGTTGGACAATTTAGTGACTTAGGGAGACCATATCTCAAAATAAATAAAAAAGGGCATTCTGGGTCCTTTCCAAACCATTCCATTCGCATCCTCTTATGTGAGTAGCAAGAGGCTCTAAATGATGTCACTCTGTGTGTTTACTCCCAAGCCCTAGAAAGTCTGACAACATTGACAGTTCAGTTAATATTCTAGGTCCACTTGTTCAGAAAGTGTCTGGAGAGCAATTTGAAATAGTGGGGAAGCCATGGCTTCTGGAATGAGACAGATGTAAATTCAGTTTGGCTTTGCTATCAATAGCTGTGGACCTAGGGCAAATTCTGAAGATTCTCTGAATTCTATTTCCTCATGTGAAAAATAGGGAAAGATGAGGCCTACTTTAAAGTGATCTTGGGGTGTTTAACTGAGATAATATATGAGTCTGACATATACAAATTTCAGTGGATGTTAAAGTGTGGGCCAATAAATGAATAAGGAGCACTAAAGGGGGATTGGAGGTGTGTCTGAGGGGTAAAGTACTCACGTAGGTGAACCTCAGCGATGCAAAACCAAAACCTGTCCCTCCCAAACATGTAAAAGCCATGCACCTGTAATCCCAGCTACACAGATAGCTGAGGCAGGAGGATTGCTTAAGATTTCATGTTAGAAATACAGATTTTTGGCCAGTGATTTAGCTCAGTGGCACAAGTGCCTACCTGGCAAGTGCAAGGTCATGAATTTGATCCCTGGTACCAAACAAAACAAAACAGATTCTTTAGCTTTTTAGACCTATTAAATCAGTAATCCTGGTCTGGGACATAGCTCAGTGGTAGAGCACTTACCCAGCATGTGTGAGGCCCTGGGCTTGATTCCAGTTACTTTTCTTCCCCTGTGACAGAAAAGAAGCTCAGAGTGACAACCCAGGAGTCTATGTTTTAATAAACCCTCTACTCTAGGTAATTCTGATGGCCGCTGCAGGAATCATTCTTTTTTTGTTTATGACAAGGTATTACTATACATTTGAAGCCTAGGCTGGCCTCAAGCTCGAGATCCTCCTGCCTCATGTTCCTGAGCGCTGGAATTACAAGCATGCACCACCACAGCTGAGTGGACGAACCATTATTTAGCATATGGGAGAAACTCAAT
This sequence comes from Cuniculus paca, assembly GCA_004365215.1. NCBI lineage: Eukaryota > Metazoa > Chordata > Mammalia > Rodentia > Cuniculidae > Cuniculus > Cuniculus paca. The sequence goes on from RJWT010040058.1 coordinate 6,934, forward strand.
AAATTCTAGTTTAATATCCCTATTTATATTTTCTTGCTGCCTATTCCAGTTTATTCTTGGCTCTTCAATAATTAAAATCTTTAAGAGTTAAGACTTTTTCTGTCTAATCTTTTTTTTTTTTCTCTTTTGAAAGTTCCTAGTGAGCACTAGCATTCTGTAGGAATTTAGAGAAATTAACTACATTTCCACATGCCACATAAGGCCAGAACTGCCCTTGGTATGCCAGGGCTTTACTTATGTATTTGACTTACACAGCATCTTGGCTGAATCGGGTGTCTGGAAGGCAGAGTGCTTCATGTGCACCCGCAGTGAATTCTAACCTTGCTGTGATGTCAGGGAGTGTGACACCCCCCCACCCCCAATCCCGTCTGGGCCCAGTAAACATAAAGGCCTGAGCAATGTCACAGGCCATTTAGTCCTGATTAAAGAAATGCAGTAAAACTTCATCAATTCAAGCTCCTGGAGTGGATGAGTAAAGAGAGCGAAGGCCAATAAATGAATAAATGGAAATCTTGAGTTGAATAGAAAATTCTTTTATTTTAAGACAATATAGCCTTATTTTCATTGCAAACATGTAAAAGCCATGCACCTGTAATCTTAGCTACACAGATAGCTGAGGCAGGAGGATTGCTTAAGATCCCATCTAAGGACTACTGTGAGAAATGAATGATTTCCAATAATATTCTAAGCATGATGACCTTTTATTAAGCACTTCACCAAATAATAATATTATTAAATTATTACTAGTAGTGGAAGGTGATAGGTGAATGTTGAGTAGATAAATGACTAATTGAGGGATTCGTTGAACAAAACTTGTTTGATCACAGCTTTTTTTTTTCTCAGTACAAAAGCAAGTTTCAGGGAAATTATTCATCTAGTAGTAAGTGAGCTTCATAATCCCTGTTGAAACCTTAATATATATGACTGAAACTTAAAAAAAGAGTTTTATGCATAATAATCAAAAACTAGGAAACACTCAAATGCCTCTCAGAAGGTTAATGGACAAGAGACCAGTGCATCCCTACAAAGGAATAATAGTAAGCAATAAAAAGGAATAAATTATTGATACACAACACAACTTGGATGAATCTCAAAATTCATTATGCTAAACAAAAAAGGCTAGGCCCAAGGGGTACATAATATTAGATTTTGTTAACATAGCATTCTAGAAAAGGCTAGGTTAATCTATGGTTAGAAGGCACATCAGTGGCTGCCTGAGACCAGGAATGAGGGGTAGGATTAATCCACACGGATCTGTGGGAACCTTTCATGGTAATGGAAATGTTCTAAGTTCTCTGTTTTCTTTCCAGTACTAGGAATGAGCCCAGAGTCTCTGCACTGAGCTATAGCCCCAGACTTTTTTTACTTTTGAGACAGAGTCTTACCAAATTGCTGAAATGCCCAGGCTGGGTTTGAACTTGCAATCCTCCTGCGTTAGCTTCTCAGGGTGCTGGAATAATAGGTGCAGTGCACCACCACGCCCAACAGAAGTTCTAAATGTTGATTCTGGTGGTGATGACAAGAGCATACATACACATCCATTAAAAAATATAAAATGGACACACTGAAGATGTGCAAATTTTGTTGTCTGTAAATTATGTTCAATAAAGTTGGCTGAAAAACAAAAAGGAAGAAACTAGCAAGTCTCCTTCCCAGGCCCAGAAGGCCAGCGTGTGGCGCGAGTGCACTCAGCCAGAGTGTGATGGAGAGGAGGTCAGGATTCCTGAGGTCTGGTTGCCTTGGTTGGAAGGCCAAGCTCATCTAGTCAGGTTCAGTTGATAGGGTTGATCACCTTGGGGAGGCCAGGGCAGTGGGAGGGATCGCGTGGCCTAAAATGAAGTTGTTGCTGCAAGCAGAGCAGGTATTTTAAGCATGCTTCTCAGGCCCTCTCCTGTGTTGCTCTTCCTCTAAATGTTTACCTCTAGTTTCAGCACTAACCTGGCATGTATCCAAAATGCATTTACAGTCAGTGCTCCCAGCCCCACAGGAACCATCCAGGGGCCCCAAACAATCTTAACAACTGTGTCACCTTGAAAGGCTACCTTACAAGTCATTTTCCAGACTGCCACAGTCACAGACATTCTGCGTGCACTCCAAACGCCTGTGGTGTAATTATGGCTGAACCCTGAAAGTCTCAACCAAAGTCAAGGATGTGAGCACAGCCACGTGGATGGGCTGCTCCTATCTCCAGCTATCATCTGTTGATCCATCCATCTAGAGCTTTCTCAAATAACATTTCACAATCAAATTACAAAATCAAAATGTATTTATTTGTCTCATTTGGGGGATATAAATGAACATTCACCTCCAGGCATGGCAGCACATGCCTGTAATCCCTGCTACTTGAGAGGCTGAGACAGAAAGATCACAAGTTCAAGCCCAGCCTGTGCATAAACTTAGTGAGACCTTGTATTAAAATAAATTTAGTAAAAAAAGGGCTGAGGATATAGTTCAGGGGCAAAGAGCATGCCTAGTGTGCACAAGGCCCTGGGTTCAATCCCCAGCAACACAGAAAAAAGCAAAGCAAAGCAAAACAAAACACAAACATAAATAAAAATTACTACAAACAACTGGTTAACATTTTAACCTATGTGCCCCTCTTCAGGACATACACATTTATTTAAAATAAAAATATGCTTTTTCTGTACGAGGTGTTTGTTATCTGCTCTTTTGCCACTTACTAATTTATTGGAAACATTTCCCAATGCTAATAGTCCTGATTGATCTGTTGGTACCAAACAACTACAAAGCTGTAGGATAGGGTACCGTCTGTGCCGTTTAGGTGCTGAAGGATTAGTGTGGGTGACTCTGACCCTCTGCTTCCATCCTACAGCAGTCTGGTTCTGACATAGTGTTAGCATGAGGGGAGAAGCACAGGGGGACACATTTAGGTGACACACTGCCAACCTCTGCTGGTTTCACATCTGTTCCCATCCCACGGGCCCAAGCAAGTCTCGTGTGCCTGGGTGTAAAGAGGAAGCCAAAGGAGGAAGAAGTAGACTCCAGTATTTTGGGTAGGTGGGTGGGTTGCAGGGTTATAGGCACAGGTTTTGGATGTAGGAGAGGGTTAAAATGGGGCCAACAGCTGGGTGTGGTGGTGTACACCTGTAATCCCAGCACTCTGGAGGCTGAGGCAGGAGGATCACCATGAGTGTGAAGCTAGCCTGGGCTACATGGCAAGATTTGACTAAAAAAAACAACGGTGTGTGTAGGGGAGAGGCAAAAAAGGACAGTGTAATCCATAACAAAGCTTGCTTTCAATGCCAGGCTCCCATAGATGTTTTATTTATTTACTAGTCATAAGGTGCTAGATGCCAGCCACCATTCTAAGCACTTTATAGATATTTAGTCCTTAAAATCAGCCTATAAAGGAAGTACTAGTATGAACTTTATTTTACAGATAAGGAAATTGAGACCCAGGGAGGTTAAACAACTTATCCACAGTGACCCAGCTAGCAAGTGGAGGAGTGAGGATCTGCATTTAGAGCTATCATTGATGAACAGCACCTTGCTGGACTTCTCTCTTGAGTTGTCTGTCCCCTTTCCCTGCCAGACTGTGGCCATGGACAAAGCACCTGGGCAGCTAGGCTCTGTGCACACACAGTGTATATTTACTGAGTGAGTGTAGTAATTTCGTGTCACTTGATACTTAAATTGGTGCTAAAGTTTTCAGCTATTACATATTATTTTAGGATTAATTCATATCTTGAAACCTGAAACCCCAGTATCTCAAGATGTGACCATGTTGGGGAAAGGGCCTCTGAAGGGGGATTAAATTAAAATGAGACCTTTAGGGTATATCCTAATCCAGTCATTAGTACATGCAGAGTGACACCAGGGGCTGTGTACACGTGGGGATGACCTTGTAAAGACAAAGCAAGAGGGTTCTGTCTGCAAAGTGAGCAGAGAGGCCTAGGAGAAATCTAACCCTGCCAGCACCTTGACCTTGGGCTTCCAGCTTCCAGAACTGCCAGGAAATCATTCGTCATTGGAATCACCCAGTCAATGGCACTTTGATATGGCGACCTGTTATGGTTTGTGTCTAGATGTCCCCAGAAAGTCTTATGCAGTCATGGGGGGGTGCTTTTCAGAGGCAGTTGAATCTAGAGTTTGTAATCGATTCATTGTCTAGAGCTAGGATTATGCATGAGAATGCTATAACTGCCCTCAGGTGGGTAGCCTATATACAATATAAGGGACAGAAAGAGTCTTCTCTTTCTCTCCTCCCTTTTTGCTCTTGTTGCATTTGCTGTCTTCTGCAGCCATGAACTGTTGCTCCTCTAACCAGCCAGCTGATTATGGACTGAAACCTCCACAAACTATGAGCTAAATAAACCTTTCCTTCCTTAATTTTGGGTGTTGGGTATTTTGTCTCAGCAACAAAAGAAAAGTAACTGTGACACGGTCCTAGTGAACTAATACATAGGCTATGCTGTCAGAAGCACCTTAGGTTTGTACATTCATCTAAATCTGTTCATATACTGATCACCACTTGGGAATCAGTCCCACCTTTGTGGGTAGAGTATGTTCTTAATGAATGGAAAATGAATATCTATTTTTTCCATAAAACCAGGTATTGTGACAAGGACCATGGGATTCATGTCTGTATTTCTAATGACTCTGGAATATTCGAGACATACTACATATTCAGTAAACATCCATCACGGGAATTAATAGAACCACACTTTCTTCTTCCTTTCACTTCGGCTAAAAGCCAAGGCAATGAACTTACCAGAGACTACTGGTCAGAATGGATTGGGAGAACTTAAGCAAGGGACTAAGAAAACTTGTCTGAAGTACTGTTTTCTGCTAATATAGCTTAATTCAAGTAAGAATTTAGTAGGCTTTCTATTTCTCCTAAGAACACTATGACTAACTAACCGGTGCTATAGTTACATATGGTAACCATGTCTGCCTTGCATGTGGGAGTTGAGTGCTGCCACTTGGGCCCGGGCATCCTGGGATCTAATTAGTCCCATCACATAAATAATTTCCAATTGAATAACTCAGTTTCCAGTTATATTAGTCCATTTCCATTACCATAATTAAATAACTGAGGCTGGGTTCTTAATTAAAAAAAAGAGGTTTTTTAAGCTCATAGGTTTGAAGGCTCAAAGTCCAAAATTTTGGGCAGCCCCATTAATTGGTTTCCCATGAGAGTGATCGGCAAATGGACTCATGGTAAGCACGAGTGTTTTGTTTTTTTGTAGTACTAGGATGGAACCCGGGGTGCTTTACCACTAAGATATAACCCTAAACTTTTTTTTTTTTCAAGATAGGTCTCACTAAGTTGCCAAGGCTGGCCTCAAACCTCCACTCCTCCTACATTAGCCTCCTGAGAAGCTGGACTACACCACCAGCACCTGGCCATGGCGGGGACAAGGGTGGGGTGGGGTGTGACCTGTGTGAAAGGGAGGGATAACAGGCAAGACAGGAAGCCAGAGGGAGACTGGAGTTCCATGAGAATACATGAATCCCTTCATGGAGGAAGCCCTCGATGACCTCCACTAGGCTCCACCTCTTAAAGGTCCCACCACCTCTTACCATTGCCCCATTGAAAACCAAGCTTCCAACATATGAACCAGTGGGTAAAAAGCCATTTGCAAACCATAGCTCTGGAAG
>RJWT010040059.1:0-12568 GCA_004365215.1 Cuniculus paca
CACAGATAGAAGTATATTGTTTCTCTTTATCATTATGGTTGTTGGTAAAAATTTCCATTCAGAAGCCTGGCACTTAGGGAGGCTGAGGCAGGAAGACAGTGAGTCCTATTTGAAGAAGTCCTCTCTCAAAAAATAAAAAGAGGCTGAAGAGGCAACTCAGTGATAGAGCAATCCCCAGTATCATAAAAAGAAAAAAGAAAAAAAAAATCCATTCAGATCATCCTCCCCAAAACACCAACTACTCCAATAAGAATTTAAAACATCTCTTCTGAATTGAGGCTGTCAAGACGCTTGACAGGAATTAATTACCCAGGAGCAGGCACTGAACTTTCCACACTCTGCAGCTCTGAAGGGGGACTCTGTTTGTTCCTAAGAAAACCAGGAGCTACTCCAGATCACTGGGTCAATACCCTGTTTATCTCTAGGCTGCCAAACCACACAAACAGAAGTTCAGGGAACAGAACCTAATCAATGCTGCACCAGCTGTCTTCGAGCAGACATTCCTGAGACAACAAGGAAAGGAGAGAGGCAGAGCTGGGTACAGAGGCCAGTGCCCAACGCCTCATTACCAGGATGGTACACAGGCTATACCTGGTCTTCTTGAGCAGCCCACAAGCTGTAAATGACCTTTACATTTTTTGATGACTTGAAAAATATCAAAAGAATAATATTTAGAGAAGTGAAAAGTTTTTGAAATTCAAAATTTTAGTGTTCTAAAATAAAGATTTGGCAGGTGTGGTGGTATATGCCTATCATGTGCCCATAATTCCAGCACTCTGAAAAGCTAAAAAGGATTCAAAGTTAAAGCCTCCCATCAAAATAAACAAACAAGGCTGAAGATGTAGCTCAGTGCAAAGGCCCTGGGTTCAATCACCAGTTCTGGGGTGAAAAAAAGAAAAGACTGGAACACAGCATCCCCTTTCATTTAGGTCCTTAGTATAACTTTCTGAGACAAAAGTCTCACTATGCAGTGCAGGCTGGCCTTGAACTCACTTGTGTAGCCCAGGCTTGAACTACAAGAGCTAAGTGATTGTAACAGAGATGGTGTGGTCCACAAAGCTTAGTATTTGCTCAAATATTTACTATTAGGTCCTTGGCATGCGTACACATAAACACACACACACACACACACACACACACACACACACACACAATGCCAGTTCCTTTCCTTAATCCTCTGTAAATTCCCCTTCTGCTCACCCAAAGGAAACAGTCTTAACAGCCCAGAGCTGACTGCTGGGACAACTGAGGAGCACAGCAAAGCAGCCTGCAGAGCAGTGAGGCTGGCTGGGTCTCCAAAGGAAGGAAAATGTTTGTCTCCACCTCTCTATTTCCAGTGCATGGCTCACAACAGTTATCCAACATGCATGTTTCATTGAAATGCAGGTAAATGTAAGCATTGACACTGGTTCCAAAATGAAATTCACCACACAGGGCTTACCACACACGTGCCTCCTCCATATTTCCACACGCTCGCTTTCAACAGAGAGCAGAATGGAAACCACTCATAATTGAAATGGAGACCAGCATGACCAGTACAACCCCTGCTGGAACAAACTCCAATTCTATTTGGAAGGTCACATCCTAGATATTGACAAAAGGGAAGACAAGAAGGGGAGAAGCTGAAATACCACATCTAACAATATGGCTGGCTTTGCTGGATCCCAGCCAACACCAGACCCCATCCATCAGATATTCAGAGCAGCAACTAGAAAGGAAGGCGAGTGGGAAGCTCCAGCCTCACATTCGGATGCTACTTAGGATTCAGGCAACAGCTGCACATCGGGTAATGCTCCCTCGAGCAGTCAGCTGGGGAAGCACTGTGCCTCATCTTCACTGAGAGCTCCGGCTGCAAACTAGCGCATGGTATTTGGACAGCCAATTGCCCATGACTAGGCCAGTGTCCAGAGGGTGCTCTGTAGCCAGGTAATGCAATAGGGTCATTTGTCCACAACAACAATCCTGGAAAACTGCAAGGACTTTCTTTACTTCTCAAAACCTGCCCTAGCCATGGAGTTGCTAAAATAGGGATAGCCACATAGAAACCCACATCATTATCTCTCAAACAAAGGGGGACACTGCAGCCAGTCTCTTTAGAAAGAATATCCCTGGGCCAAGGGAGGGTTATAACCTAAGGTAACCTCCAATAGTAAAGTAGTCTGCCTTAGAAGCCTCGCCCATTCTAATCTGTGGTTCCATTCATCTACATAAAGCCAGGGAAACACTGGGGGTGGTGTGGGTAGTCTGCCAGGGGCAATGAACAGACAGAAAGGCAGCTCCCACTTGGTATCTGACAACAGAAACAAGGTACACCACTTTACCACTGAAAAGACACATCCCTGTCGTTTGACTACCCTGTCCCAGTTCATGGGCTGTAATACCAAGTGGTTTATGTGCTCAGAACCAAAATTTACAAAAGGGGCTCTGGAGAAGCTAAGAATATTTCCTTTGAATCAGGTCTGCCAATCCATAACCTACAGGCCAGCTTCACTTACATCTTTTAACAAAAGGGAGGAGACTGAGTGAGTGTTTACAAAAAAGTCTGCACTGAAATTCAAACAGCAACAATCCCTAAAATGAAGTTGTATAGTTATACTATGTAATTTTGTAGAACAATTTCCATAACATCAAAAGACTACTATGGCCTACCTCTACCCCTTCACAGACATTGGTAAACCAATACAATTTTACCACCAAATCATAGGATGCATATCACCACTACATACACCAGAAGCTAAAACTCAGTTTCACAACAACAATCCTAGAAAACCAGGCCATTTTTCTTTCCACTGGCAGGAACCCGCTCATTCGGAGCTTACTGTCATCTAATTAAATTTCCCTAAACTTCGCTGCTTTTTCCTTAAAATAAACAAAAAAGGGAAGAAAGTATAGATTATTTTCCTGAGTCTAAACAGACTAATATAAATGCATCCTTTTGAAGAAATTCCCTACATCTGATTCTCTGCCTTTGTCCTTTCCTTGTTAAAGTTACAATAGAGAATAGCTCCAAACTGCAGATCCAAAGTCCCTTACCCACAGTGTAAATTCCAAAAAGCTCTGAAAATCAAAAGATCAGATGCAAGGTTAAAGTCTTGGTCCCATGTAATATGAATATTCATGTTGCAATGCAGAAATGCTTACATGTTTAATTATAGGGTTGCTGCTCACAATCCACTGTGGGTAGCATGCAGTAATTAATACATCACACATGTACCATATAACGTTCTGAAATTCAAAAATTTCCAAATTTAATCCCTAGTGACATTTGACAAGGACCTTCATTACCTTAACCTTCCTCTTCACTCTCACCAGTGAAGTCCAGTTCTGTGGTCCAGTTCTGACCCTTTCTGTGCTCATAACCATCACCCTGGGGACCTTCAAATCCTAACTCAACTCTAACCTTCTTCACATTTACCATGGTCCATTTGCAGCTGGAATAGTGGTTCTTTACTATTAAAAATAAGCTTATGTGCAACTGTATCAAACTTTTTACTGCCACACAAAATTTTATTGAACTAAACCTGTTTTCAAAATCTTTTTTTTTTCTTTTTTTGGTTTTTTGAGACAGGGTCTCGCTATGTAACCCAGGTTGGCCTTGAACTCACTGCAATCCTCCTGCCTCAGCCTCCTGAGAGCTGGGATTATAGGCATGTACCACCAATCAAGGCTTATTTTCAGATTCTTACTAAAACACTCATACTTACAGATTTTACTTCCAACACAGTAATTTGAACCTTAACTCATTACCCACACTGGTTATTCAGTATCCCAAACCAATACCCCTCTTGTTTGTGTAAATGGCAGCATGGGGATTGAAACCAGGGCCTATGCACTGATCTACATTGCCAGTTCTTTTAAATTTTGAGACAGGGTCTCACTAAGTCACTAAATTGCCCAAGCTGGGCTCAAACTTGCAATACTCTTTCCTGCCTCAATTATCCTTGTCAATCACAAGCTTACATCTCTGACAAATCTGTTCCCTGTGATCTATAACTTGACCATCCTGTCTCAAATTTAATCAATCAACAATCCTTGCAAGCTAATCCTGAGGTTAACATGTTTGTATCCTTTCTAACTTCACTACCTAATTCAGACTTTCTATACTTCGTCATTAATACCATGAAAAGCCTCCTTACCACAGATGAATATTCCTAACACAATACTGTGATCACATCAAATTGCTACTCAAAAACCTTCAGTGGCTTCTCAGGTCACAGAATAAAGCTAAAACTATCTTTAGGGTACTTTCAATACCTTTCAGTTTTGGTTCCAAGCTATCTTTCCAGTTTTATCTTTCCTTTTTTTCAGTAGTGAGGATTGAAACTAGGACCTTTACACTGAACTACATTCCCTAGCACCTTTCTATTTTGACACAGGGTCTTGCTAAGTCACTGGGCTAAAAATTGAGGTCCTCTTGCCTCAGTGTCCCAGAATGCTGCAATTCTAGGCATTCACCACCTTGCCTGGCTCAACCTTTTCATAAGACTAAATGCACACCTGAATCATCGGGAGTGTGTAGAAACATATCCATGTCTGTATATCCCCATCCGAAGCAGACACTCTGGTTTGAGAAAAGAAGATGCAGTAGGACTCTGAGTTTCTTGTTGCTGTCTCTTTAGTTTTAACTTTTTTCTTTTTAAAGCACCTCTGAGATTCCAATGTAGGCTTATAGTTTGGAGGCCACTGACCTGGAAAATCTTTTTACTTCCAGCACCCATATATGCCTTGTACCCTCCACTCACCCACACTCAAGGCCTCCTTAAATGATATTTCTTTCACTACACCACGCTGTTCTACTACTTCTTGAAACAGGTTCTCCTGCTCCTTAACAACTGTCACTAGTTCTAACAGATCAATTCAAGTAGTTTTGTTTATTTTCTACTGAGGAGCATGATTTCTAATGTATATTTTCTTCCTTTTTAAAAGACTTTTCATGTGTTTTAGCATATACCTGGCTGATGCAGTTCTGATCAAGAACACCACGGACACAGAAATGCTCTAAAAGGATGGTATCATGTGCACAAACTTCACACACAGGAAATACCCAAGGAAAAGGTGCAAAGACTTGTGCTGAGAAAACACATCACTTAATAATATTGTGGAGCCAAAAGGCAGAAAACAAGCTGTCAACAGGAAGACAGAAGGTCAGGCAGGACAGGAGAGAAAAACAGAAGAATCCTAGGCACAGTCTAGCCAACAAGCATAATTCCCATGAGTGCCAGATTCTCACTTCAATATCCTGTTTTCATGCAAGTCTGTGTTGCCATTAAGCTAGAAACAAAGTCAATGTTGACTTGGGCAGCTGATAACCAAATATTTAAGAAAGAAAAGACCAAGATCCTGATCTAAAGTAGTATACATACACAAAGGGGAGTCAGAAAGGGAGACAATAATCACATCTGCTTCTGGGTATCTTCCCAAAAGAATTAAAAACATCATACCACAGTGATATATGTGCACCCATGTTTATAACAGCAGTTTATAATAGCCAGATCTTGGAAACAACCTAAATGCCCATCGACTGAGAGATGGGTAAAAAAATAATCACATCTGGACCAACATCAAACAAAAATATATTAATTCTACAATGACCAAGAAACCCTGTTTTCCTCTGTTGTCTTCTATAGTCTGCTATAACAGTCAAATAAAAGGCAAGAAAGGAGAGAAAACCCATGTAAGTGACAACACAACATGGTAAAATTGATAATGGTAAGACACGAGTTGCCTTTAGCTAATGCGCTTTTAAAAGCACTTTTAAAACCTAGTATGTCCTGAAAAATAAGCCTTCGCAGGAGAACTGTGCTGTGGGTCTATACAAGCAAGCAAGTCATTTCCACAAAGCACTGATGTTCAGTGTTGCCAAACATGATATAATTAGACTTTGATAATTGCAGTCAGTGAAGAAAAAAATTTTCAAAGGCTCTTCCAGGAGTGACATGAAGTTTTTAAATTTATCTGATTCCAATTTCCCTCTATGACAATAGTTACAGAAACCATTTGTATCTAGAGAACCCGTTCTCATAGAAATGTCCCTCGATACTAAGGCCAACTCCTTATATATCATCTCAGCCTTGAATGAAAACAATGCATTATGGCCATTTGCCATGTAGTGCAACTGCTGATGATCTACATGAGCAAAAAGCAGATGCAACAAGTGTTTCAAGCCTATGATTCCCGAGACAAGGACAGAAACTGTCATAGGCAATCCTACACTTAAGGTCCTCCCTACAGCCATACATGCTTTTTATATCCAATGTGTAAAATCCAGGAACTTTGACAATTTATTTATGATAGGGCAGTATCATCATGTCTATAATTTTCAAAGAAACAGAGTTTATCACATTGAAGAATATGACCAAACTGGAAAGGACACCCCCCCCCCATCACATTTTCCTGTTTTTCTACAGAAACACTAACTCTGGCACCCAAGTCACATCTTCCACACACAGTCGAAAAGTGCCCTATGTGTACTGAATGCAAAGTCAATCACAAGGTGTTCATTCAATTATTCCACCTAAGTTAAAAAGTTATTTTAATAACAACAAAACAACATCAAAAATTTCAAAGAAATAAAATGTGCTAACAAAGAAAAACAGAACACCTTAGCTTCACGTCATGCTGAACATAGTCAAGCATTACTAGCATAAGATCACTACTCAGGTGATTAAAAACAAAAGCGAGTAGCTTTGCTTAGCCCCATATGTAACTCACTGACCATGGGCTCAAAGTGGCCAGTCACTGCTATGGAATGAAATGGAACAGAGACAGGCAATCAAGTAAGGCACATAGGGCTGAGTATAAATAGGTATTTTTGTAAAGCTAAACATAAATTTTCTAACCTAAAACCACCATACTCAAATGATGAATGCTCATAGAAGAAATGAGTCAGAAAAGCTGCATAACCAATCCAAAATCTCTCTCAATGAAATAAGGCCCAAAAAATCAGGAAGAATGGAAAGTTTCACCCAATCAGCAGGATATCTGTGTTTCCATTCTTCCTTTCCATTTCTCATGCCCTTCTCTGATGAGTCTGTGACATAACAAACAGATTTCTCATTTAAACATTCATTGGTTCCTGCTATTCATTCCCATTTCAACCCATAATTCCTAGAGTTTGAGGCACAACAAACCATTGTTATGAAAATGAAGTAAAGACCACATGGGCTAGGGCTCAAAAAGCTGGTGTAGTGGGCAAAGAATTGAAAAAAATCTTTAACCTTGCTTCTGTAAGAAAATTAAATTATGAACTCTGCTTGCTTCTGTTAAGACAAAGATGGTCAAAGGCATACTGCATATTTTTTAAAAGTCTTTCAAAAATCTTTCAAAATTATACTGCATGATAATGGTGGGCAGAGACTATGTTATGAAATCAAGAAAAACAGATCTAGAGACACACAAATCTCCACCATGACCATTCCTTTCAGTACTGCCCGCTGTTTACCCCACAGGTACTGTTGGGTAACATGCAACACTGACACACACACCTGTGCACACAAAGTCAGCATCCTCAGTAGATAAAAGTGCTGACTACTCCAAAATGGCCTTGAAGCCTTCTAAATATCTGAGCAAGAAAGTGCAAGCAACTAAACAGACAGCAGCTGAAATTAGGGTCTCTGTCTCAGAGACCCCTAGGGTGACAGCACCCCCTCAAACACTCAAGCCATTAAATGGCTCAGAATATCCATCACAGTACTTAATCAAACTACAGTATATGAAGTGTTGGGAATTGGGAGAGTTCTCACAGATTTACTAAGTCTATGATGAAATCAGTGATTAAAAGAAAATAAAGTCACTTTTAGTTAATTGTGGCAACCCTGGGAAGGAGAAGGGGAAGCATGTACGTATTAGTCACAACCTTATCGGTCTTTCTTTCACCCCGTGCCAACAAGATGACTGCCTGCATCATCTTGAGTCACTGATCCCGTGTTAGGTCAGGCATACTACTCAAGGAAGATTCTGGCAACCGAAGTAGTAGAATTCTGAAAATAAGATCTAACAACATTCTTAAAGTTGTCTATAAAAGAAACAGAAGAAAACAAAGGTAAATCAGTGTTCCTGTTTCCATTCTTGCCCTAAATCATCACACAGTTAAGTATCTCTTCCCCTGAGTTTCTTTTTCCTTATGAAAATGTTTAAAACATTAATAGTATTATTTTTAGTAAAGTTTAGTGGTGTTGGAATTAATTGTCCTATCAGTTTAGAGTTTAAGAGAGGAAATCTTGCTCAGAGATCACATAATCTGTAAGATGCAAATAAAATGATGGAGCAGAATAATCAGTCTCAAGTGTGGTCATCTTAGAGCCTGCTCCAAGCAGGCACAGGAACTACAGGTGTGTCCTTACAAAGAAGGGAACTCCCTCTTCTCTCTGTTTATTTTCCACTTATCCCCAAATCATTTCTCTTTCTGCATCTATACTTCTGAATCTAAGACAAGGAGAACCAAAATTAAAGATTATTATCTGACAAGGGACTTTAGCAGGTACATTTTTTTAAAAACAAAAAAGGGAAAAGATAATTGAACACAGCTGATAACTGAAAGAAAACACAAAACAGCTAAAGGAAAATGAGCAAATCACATAATGATGGCCCACTTCAAAATGTTTCTTGCATATAGGACATACCAAAGATATAGAAATAAGTGTCCAGTCTGGCAAAAAATGTTTCCTTCATGTGCATACAACAAGGTTAGGACCCTAGTGATGTATATATATTCAAGAACAAAAACTGAGTTACTTAGTAAGCATTTCATCATAGAGTTCAGTGGTTTTTAATAAGTCACATTGTATACTCACCTAGACAATTAAACATAAGCAGAGAGTGTCTTTAAATCCACCCACAAAATGACAAAATGAACAAAAACAAGGAAGGAACAGCAAAATCAGGAGTCTAAGTATATTTAGCACACCTTCAATATCTATTAATTATAAATATAGATCTTCCGTAAATCAATGTTAATTGCAAAGGGAATATTCATGATCACTTTGCTAAATAAACAGATGTTTGACTAAACTTACAACTTAATCACCATCATGAAAGCTACATTATAATCTACTATCATTAAAAATCACCACATATAAACTTAATTTTGAAAAGGTTTTTACGGCAACTCTTAGGTTCTTCATTAAACTAGCATCATTACACATTTGAAAAATATTTGTATCCATCTGCAATTGATATATGCCAGCCTCTAAAAGACAGGTGCAAGGCCTGGGACATTAGAGACCTCAACAGCAGGTAAGATATTCCACCACTAAAACCAGCATGATTGCCTTGGCTAACTCCATTAAGAAAACTACTCAGAAGTATAATATGTTCAAATTGTGGTATAACCCCGGACTAACAGGAATACATGGTCAAGTAAAAGAAAATCCTCTTTTAAATAAATCACTACTACCTTCTTCCATCAGTCAAAACCATAAATCATGAACTTCCTCCTAAGGAATAAGGTGACCATCTCAAGCTCATCATCAATACTAGCACCTTGAGACACACTGAAAGCAATCTCTTTGAAAACACAGCCTTTTACAAGAGCAGCTTCCAGAAAATACAGATTACAAAGATGACAGTGAGGACAGAGAAGGCAAGAGAAGGACAGAGGGTACTGACCTTTAAATGTAGTGCTACCAAAAGGCCAGGGGCTATTTTGCTAGAAAGTAAAAGCATCATCTTTCTACCTGGCATCAGAGTAGTGACAGTAAATGTTTGCTGACATTCAGCAAAATGACAAGGGCTGCCGGAAGAGTGGCCTTCACAAAATGTCCAGGTAAAAAGCAAAGCTTTAAGGGAAAATACTTTGCACACTGAAGTCCCTATACTCTGCAAAGGAATCTCTTCAAATTTAAAGCACTGCAAACACACACCATGACCAATACCAAGCGGGTTCACAGGGTCTGGTTTGCACACATACAACTCAGCTCCGTCCCTCTTTCTGAGCTCTCTGCCAAGATCTGCCACAAAAGTTTGCTAGTTTGGACATAAATCTGGCCCCTAAACACTGGGCATTGCAAAAGGGTGTAAAAGAAGTCACTGAAGCAAGGATAAAATGGATAAGGGGAACAGAGGTCAGCATATGCTACCTCTCCAGCCCTATCCTGTGATATCCCTCTCCATCCCCAACACTGTATGTTGTTCAGAGCCAGGACTAAGTAACCACTTGATAGAATAAACTTAGAAAATGACTTCTTGGGGTTCATTCTTTGTGAAGCACTTTCACAAAAGAAAAAGTCCAAGGTGCTTGCTACCTTCCAACCACACACCCCAATTTTTCTGTCCTAGTATGACAGAGGTTAACAGAAACTTCTTTATCTAAATTAAAAAAACAAAAAAGACTTTGCAAGCCTGACATGGTAGCACACCCCTGCAATCCTAGGGCCCTGGGATGCTGAAGCAGGATGCTCCCAAGTTCAAGTTCAGCCTAGAGACTTAGGGAGAATCTATCTCAAAAAAAAGCCTGAGGATGAAGCTCTGTGTGAAGGTCATGGGCTCAATTGCCAGTACCATCACCACCCCCTCCAAAAAAGAGGACTGCAGAAAATAACTAACATGGTAGGACTCACTGCACTTGTAATGATTACTGTCCTCAGAAATCCTCAAACACAGAGGTTTCTTGCCAGTTCAGTATAGGACTCACTGAGCTACTATCCCTAGTGACCCCCACAGAGACTGACAGTCGCAGAGGCTCAAAGCTGCTGGAAATGACACTAATTTTGCCCTTTGTGACACCACAATGGAAAATGAGAAAGACCCTTTAATTTAATGCAATTTAAACATCAGTCAAAGACACATCTTGGTGGCACATGCTGTCCTCGGCTCTCATTGGTTCTGCCTTGGATCAGTCCAGCTTTTATGCCCACCAACCCTAACATTACAACATCCTTTGCCTAAGACTACCCATACGCAGCCCCCAGCTGCCCAAATGAATCTCTTCACCAAGGATTAGAAAGAATGCCTTTCTGAGGTCCTTGTAAGACTGACCTTTCGCCTAAGAAAAACCAGGTAGTGAATCTTACTGCTTAGGTTTCTGGGAAAGGCATTCTGGGTACCCATCCAACCCCACAAAGGAAGCACTAAAGTTGAAAACAAGAGAACAGTCCAGTAATTTCAGGTTATTAGATTTAATGACAGGGAAACCTTACCTGGCTCTGGGGAAACACTGTGGGGATTAATACTGAAGCTTTTAAAGACATCTGAGCTACCCTAAAAGATAACTACATAAGCACACAGTGTTATTATCATTTATTAAAAACAAGTTCAAGAAGTGGAGGAATCTAGGATGTTCCACTCTAACAAACAGCCTGTTAAAGTCACTTGCAGAAGAACGATTAGGTCTCTTGCACATGGGCTCCAGTAGGTACACAGCTGAGGGTGATGTTTGCCAAGAGTAAGGAGAGCGAGGGCTGGTCAAAAAGCAACCTCCAGCCCACCCTGAACACTGTGGTTTGCACTCCTGTTCAAGTATAGTCACCTGTGGCACATCGATACCTGCCCCACTTGGAGATTTGGCTGAGATCCAGACACTGATTTATGTTGTTGTTTTTTAAGTTTCCTGGTGATTTTTAGGTAATACTCTAAGCCTTTGTTTTGTTTTTGTTTTTTGAGTCAGGGTTTTGCTAAGCAGCTCAATTGCCCTCGAACTTACAGCGATCCTTCTGCTTCTGCCTCTGGGGTTATAGGCATTTGCCACCATTTTCAGTTTAAATATTTTTTTAAAGCTAAGCAAACAATAAGCAGGAAAAGGACAAAGGGAAAGGGGGGGACCTGCAGGAGTCATCTTGTAGAAGATGAAGCACCTTCTACAAAAATTCAATATTTAAAAGGGCCCTTAAACTGTGTGTGGTGGCACACACCTATAATCCCAGCTCTCTAAAAGGCTAAGGCTGGAAGATCCCAAGTTCACGCCCAGCCTGGGCAACGTGGTGACTTAGCAAGACCCTGTCTTAAAATAAAAATAAAAATGGCTGAAGATGCAGATCAGTGCAAAGGCCCTGGTTTCAACCACCAGTACCACACACACACACACACACACACACACACACACACACACAGTTAATTATATAGGGAACAAATCAAGTACAAGATGAAAACACCCACCTAAAAATCCAAGCTTTATTATAAGTATTTTCAAGGAGAATAAAATTTCCCAGATAAATTCCATAAAACACATCACATATGGATTAACTACTAGACCAAACTGTAGGCTAGGAAAGAGAAGTCAGATATTATTACCTGTTAATGATTTTCTCTTCTTATATCCAGAAAGACAGGTAAGTAATAACATTTTATAAGTGAAAAGCTTTCCACAAGTGAAATATTTAAATTCATCATTTAAGAAAAGAGTGGCTATGACATCTTTATTGTAGAATAAGTGGAAATTTCCCCCAAAGAGTAAAAGAATATGATTACTTCACTTGATTCTTAAGACAGATTAAATAATATTTGCATCTACAAGATTTTCTTTGTGTTAGATAGCATCTTTTTCCATCACAGACCTCTACCCAGAATCGATCCTACCACACCTCCACTGATAGCGCAGCCACCGAGGGCATAAAGATGAGCTGCAGAAATATCT
>RJWT010040060.1:0-12561 GCA_004365215.1 Cuniculus paca
TAATTATCACCCTCAATAGTGTACTATTCTGGCTGTGTCACCCCTGGAGATGTAATTTAAGGTCACACTGAAGCTAGGCGAGGACAACAACAGCTGCAGCCTTTGTCACCTCCAGATTGGAAGTCCAGGTGAGGCCTGGGCCTGCGTCTCATTATGCACAAGCACCGTTAAAAACCCAGCAATGGGCGCTTGAAGCAAGTGTTTCACTGAGCACATGTTGCTGAGTTCTGGCTCCAGCTCTTTGAGTCACCTTCACAGCTAACAAAAGCGTCTCTCAGGGACCCGCTGACTCCAGTGACATTCCCAAGTCCCGAGATGAGTGCCAACTTGGGGCCGTGGCAAATCTTTATTTTTTATGTCTCCAGCTCAGTTCTCCCTTCACCAAACTTACATGTCCTCCACTTACACATCAGCAGCTATAACTCATTTTGTACAGTACTACGCTCCTACAAAGCCGGGAGTGCAACAAATTTTTATATAAAGCAAGTTGTACTTCAAATGCGATAGGTGGTGTTGTAGTTATATTGGTTCTCTCACTGTGTATTAAATTATCCCCAAAACATAACAGATAAACACAGTGCTGAACACTTAATATCCTAGGTATTTACAGCTTGGGAATCAGGAGTATCTAATCTCAGCAGCTCTGGTCTGGGAACGCTCTTGAGATTACAGTCATGATGTCAACAAGAGTTGTGGTCATCTGGATGACCTGCCTCCGAAACGGCTCTCTCACGTGGCTGAAGAGGGTGCTTTCCACGTGGGCCTCCTGGGCCACATGAATGTCCTCCCAGCAAGGCAGCTGACAACCTCTGGAGGACGTGACCCATGAAAGACCAAGCCAGGTGGATGCTGTCCTTCCCATGACTCAGCCTCAGAAACCCCATCGGATCACGTCTGCAGCCTCCTACTCATTAGAAGGGAGTTGGTCACTTGGTTCTGCTTCCGGCTCCCATGGCACTGGGGGATTTAACTCACATTTAGAGAAAACAGTGTCACGCAACTTGTGAAACCACCACGGACACTTAGGGTGCATCACTCACTCACTCAACAAGTGTTTGTTGGGTACCTACTGTGTGTCCACATTGCTTTAGATGCTTGGACTGCACCCTGGACCGAACAGAAAAAAAGTCCCTGTCTGCCGTTGTGGAGCTCAGTTCTGGTGGAGAGGGACAGGAGACAAACAACGAGCATAATAAGTGCGCTTTACAGTGTGTCGCAGATTGAGGTGCTGGGAGTACGGTGGACAGAGAAACAGCTCAGGAATCCTCTAGTCAGGTTGCATTTTAACTAGGGTCCTCATCTTCAGAGCTGCACTCCCTGGGAAGGTGATGAGTAGCAGGAGATAGTTCGGGGCAGTCATGGGGCAGTCGTGCTGTGTCCTGGCTGGCCTCAAAAGACCATGGAGCCCAGTTGTTCCTTCTAAGCTCTGCTCGTTGCTCCCAATGCTTCCACATGGGAGTAATAATGGATGCTGATGGGGAAAGAAGTTTCACAACCTCCCACAGGAACTGTCAGCCTTCCCCACCCTTAGATCCCAAGTAGCTGCAGGTAGTCCCTTGTGTACATCGCAGCACACCCAAGCAATACACTCGGCCCCAGAGAGGTCATATTTGGAGGATCAGCAGTGTTACAACAGTGAATGCATAATTCAATGTTTAAATTCAATCATGGCACATCAGCAACTGGAGGTGAGCTCTGGAGCACACCCCAACAACAGCTGCCATGCCCAGAGCATGATAGAGGTTGAAGATCTCTGAATAGTGAGTTGCAAAAAGGTTTTCCAAGCATAGTATGGTCTATAGAAGTCAGCACTAGACTGGGGAGTCTTTTGTGAAACTTGCTAATGTTTTGTTTTGTTGTTTTGCTCTGTTTTTTAGACACAGTCTCACTTTGTAGTTCAGGCTGGCCTTGAACTTACTACATGGCATAGGCTGGCCTCGAATTTGTGTCAATTCTCTGGCCTCAGCCTTCTAAGTGCACCACCATGCCAGGCAACTTGCTGGTTTTGACCAGGGCTTTAGGAGCTAAGGACGAAGAGGTATTGCTTGGATTCCAGGATAAGGATTAGACGTAGCAGCCGCTTCTGATCCATCTGCCCAGGCACAGCTGGTGAGGCCCCAAGGAGGCTGGAAGGAGGTGGTGTCTCTGCGCGTGTGAACTTCAAGGGGCAGTCACTATCCTAAAGAGTGTGGTGACCAAGCTCCCCAGGACAGAAGCCATCCTCAGTGTGTCCTCTTAGTACCCCCAGGGGAAAGGGGCCCCAGCCCAGGCTGAGAGCACAGAGGTATGCAGGCTGCACAGCACTGGCTGCAGGGAATGAGGGCAGGCTGGGCACATAGCAGGAGATGACTCCCTGTGGGGCCGGAGGACCTCTGCCAGCGATGGTGGTGAGAGGAAACTGAGAGCATTTAACCCTTGGAGGTGCAGCGGCACCAGGAGCCCGCTGTGAGTGGGCAGCGATCTCCAGGATGGCTGACGAGGATGGGACTGGAAGGAGCACCCGCGTGGCAGAGTCAGCTTCCAGAGCAGTATTCGAGTCTGGGGAGCCTCCGAAGCCCGGTTCCTTCCTTGAGGGCAAGGTAGGCCATGTTGGGGGCGCAGACACCTCTAGGTTTGTGTCCTGGTTATGCAATTGCCTGGCTGTGTCTTGGAGAAGTCTCAATCTTCTCTTCAGCCTCAGTCTCCTCATTTGTCAAAGGGGAGAACAATGCCTTCCTCACAGATCTGGTAAGAAAATAATTGAGATAAAAGTCTTAACACATTCCGTAGCCTCTAGGAAATAGTCAGCAAATAGCTGCTATTTTTATTGTTGCTATTTTTACAAATGCGGTGGACAGCTGCTTGGTTTGGTTTGTTTGGTTTTGTTGCCCAGCATTTATTTCTTCTTTGGAGAAACTGCCCCCCACACACACACACATAGTCCTGGTGCTGGGCTAATCTGAAGACTTGGACCACTACTGACAAGGGCCAGGCAAATGACCAAGTCAGGCCAATCCTCTTCTCTCTCCCAGGGATTGGAAGCCGAAACACAGACAGGCAGGAAATCAGTTCCCACTGAGTCACCCTGTGACATGGAATTCCACGCTGAGTTCCCAGAGTCTGGTATCTGCTGTCCATCCCTCCCAGGGTCTGGTATCCAACTCAGTTTTCCACTGTGGAGTGCGAATGAGTCCTTCATCAGCTTAAGTCAGGCCAAGTCATTTTTTCATTGTTTGCAGCCAAGAAACCCTGCCTGATAAAACAGCCACAGGGTGAGACATCTCTGCAGAAGTGGCCAGCTGAGGGGTTGAGGGGACTGGGAAGGTAGGAATGAGGATGGGACCCTCCCTCTTCACCTCAGGCCAATGGGCAGGGCTTCTCTGCCACTCTTTCTTTCTCCCTCCTTAGCCTTCAAAATGTTCATCATGGTAATATATGTATTTAATTTTGAGTGTCAAATAGTTAATAAATAAACTTGGGACAACTGGGTAGCTATCAAGAAAAAAGGAACCTGGGACAATTTATGAGGATATGTTCTAAATTGATCAAAGATTCAAATATAGAAAAGTGAAATCTTAAAGTCACTAAAGGAAACGTTGAAAATGCAGATGAATTACTTTATAACCTTTGAGGAGGAAAGGATCATTCTAATTATGACCCAGAATCTATAAAATAAAATATTTATAAATATTACTTTATATGGTCACAAGTTGAGCAGAAAATAAGCTAAAACAAATGACAAACTGAAAAAAATGCAGCACAAAGGATTAATTTCCATACAATATAAAGAGTCCCTAAAAAGATAAAAACCCAGTAGGAAAGTGGATAAAGTAGTCTGGAGAAAAGGAAATATAAGTGGCTCTTAAATAGAAGAGATTCTTAACATCACTTATAATAAGAACAGAAAGATACCTTTCCTTACTCGTCATATTGACAAAAATTCAAGTTTTTGTCAATAAGACAACATATTCTTCTAATAAGGCTATAGAAACATAATCACTCACACAAATCTAGTGGGAGAATAAGATGGTTAATCCTGAGAAGAACAATTAAGCATTACTTATCAGAAGTATAGATGCATTTGTCCTTTGACACTGCCTGGCCTCCCAGACCTTCTTCTGGGAGAGAGTAGAAGCCTCCCTGGCCCCACAACTCTTAGATTCATCATGCCTGTAAAACCTGGACCATATGGATGGCACCAAGCTCTACTGCTAACTTGAGCAGTAGCCAGGCCCTTTTTGCATCATGGCTGAAAAGACCTCCAAGTGCCTTTGGAAATTCATCCTGCTACTGTATCCACACAAGTGAAATAACCTATGTGTGTGTAATATTATTCCTTTCAGCCCTGTTGGTCTTTAGCAAAATATTGGAAACATCCTAACAGACTAGTTTTCTTAGGAAAAAAAGTAAAAAAACTTTAAATTTAAAAATTAATCCATCCCCTGCTCTACTCTACCTCCATCCTTATTCCTTGATTTCCAATTTAAGCATCATCTATTGACTTTTGACTTCAAAAAAGAAATACTTAACTTTATTGTACACCCTCCAGAATGTTACATCACAATTTCGGTTGAAGTACTATTCAGTATTTTGAGCACTAGGACTATTCCATTATCATTTATGATTGAGAAACATAGTATATCATCATTACAATTCTTTTCTTGAATGTTCTTTGTTTTTCCTGAAGTTAATGATTGCCTTGCCTTTCATTTGTCAGTTTTAAATATATTTTATTGGTAACACATCCCCAAAAATCCCTACATATCATACATGTCAGATTACCTATCAGTTTTTCATCTATCAATTTTTCCTAGAGACATTTCTATGACAATCCTCATACTCTTGATCTTCTATGCACCAGCCTCTTTCTGAGTCTTCCTTCAAGCTATCATCTTAAAATGTGTCTTTATTATAATACTAAGGGTTTATTTTATGTATTGAATTCACTATGGCCTGGATCCCAAGTCTCCCTGATTTACTTATTCATTTGAGTAAAATATGTCCTCTAACAGCTTCTTAAAGAAAGAATGCCTAGAAAAAAATGGTGAGACCCTGCATTTCTGCAAATGTTTTCATTACACCCTTACACTGATATTACTTTGGCCATAAATACCAGTTTGGAAATATTTTTCTAAATGCTCAATTTCATTGCAACACCAGTGTTGCTGTTGAGAAGTCTGGTGCCATTCTGTTCCTGTTCCTTTGTTGTGGCCTATTTATTTTTTCTCTTAGGAGCTCTCTCCAGAATCATCTCTTGATTTCTGGTATTTTGAAATTTCATGATGATGTGCTTTGAAATGAAGTTCTTATGTTTTTCTTATTATTTTTTATTGTATTTGGCAACTCTATGGGATCTGTTCATCTTGACTTTTATGTCCTTCAATTTTGGAAATATTTCTTAAATTATTTCTTTGGTAATTTTCTCTCTTCAATTTTCTTTAGTCTCTCTTTCTGAATATGCTACCAGTTCAGTGTGGATCTCCTGAATAAATCCTTTCAGTTTTATATTGCTTTTCTCCTACTTTCCAAGCTTCTCTTTTATTTACTGCTTTCTATATTCCACCAACTTTAACTTCTAACACTTCCCTTGAGTGTTATTGTTTCTATTATTGTACTTTTAAATTCAAATAGCTCTTCCTCGTTCTCTGATTTTTACAGGATCTTTCATAAATCAATAGCCCTTTTGATCTTCTTTGCTCCTTAACTATTTTCCCCTTCCTCTAAGTTCCTTCTTCTTTTTTTTTTTCTGTCTTGTGTGTAATCAAATTGTCAGTCTCCAACAGTCTTAAATATTGAAGTTTCCCAATTCCTAAATCCAGTCTCTCTAGGGTTTTTCAGACTGTTGATTTTCTAAAATGACTACAAAAGCAAAATATGGATGCATTTTGATTGCCAAAGATCCAGACAATAGAAAAGTGTACTGAGAAAAATATAAAAGTCCCCACTCACTCCCACTCCTGTTCCCACAAGTAACCACTGACATCAGTTCCAGTGCCAAAACAACTTTTCACCACATGGACCCACTCCTTCTGAGTTAATGCAGATGCAATAACTGACTTTCATGTGTGTGTCTCTCTCTGTGTGTTTTAATTTGTTCATTTGGGCTTTAAGAGTTATTTAATATTTGGGTTACCAAAGATTTGCATATTAGGAGATCTCATTAAAATCCAGATTCCCAAACTCACTTTAAAAATTTGGGAACTCTGGCAAACCCCTTGTACCTATATTATGAAAGGACATCTTTTCTAACTTTCTCTTGGTCCCCACTTGACTTGTGCTGACTTAGATTCCTCACCTGGCTCCTGTAAGCTTGAAATAGGTGGCTTCTAGGTTCAGGTGTTAGTGGCGTGTACTCCAGAAATTATAAAACACCCACCACTAATAACAGATTAATCTACTGGATCACAGGAAGCTCTTCTAGACAAGAGCACGGGAAAAGGGAAGACCCACTTTCAGGATGACATAGACAGTAATAGGCTATAGGAGATGGGACCCTGGGTCAGTGAGACAGTGGGACCTGGGAGACAGGAAGGCCTCATTGGCTACAGATGGTAAGTAGTTCCCTGACGTCCCTAAGTAACATTTCTTCTACCGGTCTTCCCTAATGTGGATTCCATAACAGTGAAACTTGCTTTCTGACTTCCAGCCATGTTCTAGTCACTTTTTCATTGCCAGGACACGATATCCGGCACTCCCAGTTTAAAGGAGGAAAGTTTTATTTGGCTACCGTTTCAGTCCAATCCAGGGAATAAATTCCTTAGGTGCCCTTTCTTGAGCATGGCATCTTGAGGTTCTCTTTTCAAAGCAAAGACTTGCACTTTTGCAAGGCAAAGGGCAGGGTCTTGTCATGACTCAAAGTCTTTTCAGGAACCATGTTTTTGTTTGCTTCAACTTTATAGGCATCTCCTTTGTGGTGAAAGTTAAAAAGCTTTAGAGCATTCGGTTGTGCTCTTGACTCTTGATTTTCACTGTAGAGCTACCTAAAAGCTGCCAACAGTACCCAGGCCACAGCCTCAATATTAAGCTGCCTTTAAATTTCCTGTGCTAGATTAATTAGTCTTAATCTCAGTCTCCTTCAAAGTCTCAGGACATGAGCAAAATGTAGACAAATTTTCCACCAGAGCATTGCACATGGTCTGGAGTTCAATTGCCAATAAAATCCTTGATCTCAACTGAAACCTTCTGAGTGGTCATTAACATCTACATTACTGTCAGCATTCTGGTCTTCTGATCTTTCACCAGAATCTCCCCTCAAGCTAGGCTTACAGTGTTCTGGGGCTGCTTCTCCAGCCAGCATCTTCAAACCTTTGTAAATTCTTCCTGAGAACCAGTTCCAAAGGCTTCTGAACCACATGGTCAGGTACAGTCATAGCAACAATTCCACTTCTCTGGGAACAAAGTCTGTCTTAGTCACTTTTACATCAAAGGGACAAAGTGCCTGACACTTGCCACTTACAGGAGGAGAAGTTCGTTTTGGCTCATGTTTCAGCCCATAGTTGGCTGGCTCCCCGGAAGGAATGCACCGCAGAGGGGCAGAGCGGAAGAGCATCGCTCATAGCATGATGGACAGGAAGCAGAGCAAGTCAAGGAACTGAGTAGGGAGATAAACCCCTCCAGGCCATACCCCTAGTGACCACCTCTTCCAACCTGATCTCATCACCTAACAGCAAGTCAGTTCTAAGTCCCCGTAATCCAATCACATTCCGAAAGCCCCACCTATGGTCCCATGAGACTCCAAGCGAACATGTAGCTACTAACCACGACTGGGTAGAAAGACAGGTAGAAAAGCAGGTGAGGCCGAACGCAGCAGAGAAGTTGATCTACTATAGGGAGAGAGCAGTCCGTGTGAGCGCTCTGCCACCGTGGCTGCTGCATCATGGCCCTCACATGACTGATTACCAAGGCTGATTCATTGCCACTTTCTCACCACTCAGGGATGGGGCTCAGTTCATCTGTTTGTTCCTAGGTAACGTCCTTTGCAAAGCCCTTTGTGCATCAAAAGCAAGTAGGTTTTGATACACGTAGCTCTGATGTCTCCAAAGAAGCCTTCTATTTTATTTAACTTGGTAAATAGCCACAAGCCCACTCATCCAAAGCAAATCACATTTTAATCCCAGATGAATGCTAACGAACACAGGTTTCATGAATTTTAATATTGAAAAGGGTCAGGGGCACACGGTAAAATCATTTCTGTGGGCAGGGACTTTGTTGTAAGAATACATTATGTATTTGTCAGAGGGAAAGAACACCTCTGACCCATTTAATTTATTAATATACAGATAAACGTTTCTCTTAGTGCCTGGGATGGTTTGGGGGAAAGCGGTCTGCCAGAGCTCGCCATTCGTTTCAGGCACTTGTAGGAGTCAGTGCAAAGGGCCCAGCTCTCTGGGGACACTTTTCACAGATGAGTCACATGCCCCTATTATGGCCACTGCCTTCTCCTCACCCCACCTCCAAGCTTTCTCTCCTTTTCCCGCCAGCCTCACCCCTAAAGGCCCTATAATGGGTCCCCAGTTGGCCCTCGGCTCTGAGACCTGTTCGGAGATCATAGAAACAATATCGCCAGCTGTTTGTGCTTCTTTGGCTTCCAAGGAGACACCAGCCTGTCCTCCACTAAATTGCTTCGCTGAATTGTACTTGGGCAATGAAAGGGTGGCCGCTGGTGAAACTTTCTTCCTGAGCAGAAGTAAAAGAGCATTTCATGTAGGGAAGGAGCCGGGCTCTCTCCATGGAAACTGTCTTAGGATGCAGCCAAGGAGAAAAGAAGGGGAGACAAACTGTATGACGTTTCTCTTTGGCCTATCCCATGTTAGATTTATTCCTGCCCTTGTTTTCCTCTAATACTGCTATCATAATTTCTCTTGTTTGCTTCCCATTATTGCATAAAAACAAGAAAGGAATGCTGCACCAAGATTGAATCTAAACACTGAAACCATTTAAGATATTACTACCCCTGGGACATCTGGCAAAAGGTAATAAGTTTCTCTAAATGTGACCTAATTATAACTGTCCTTTTAAGTTTTATTTCTCACTGGGACCAAACGTCTGAAGTTAAAAATATTTCTTGAAACAGGTCCATGTTGCCACAAAGTTTTACAGCGTCACTTAAACGTTATCCATCTTACCGATGTATTTTTCTCTTCTGTTCCCGCGTGATAAAAGCCAGACAGGCTGGAGAGACAGGAAGCCAGGCCACACTTGAGCTGGAGCAGGCCAGGCCACACCTATCATCTGACTAGGCGACGGGTCACCCCTAGGTCACCACAGGTTCCTGGATGCCCTGGGCACCAGGGACCCCACATGATCCTTCAGCCCCCAGCTGAGTTTTGGCCGCTTGATGGTCAGCACACTGACCTGCTCTCCCCATCCCCCAAGAACACCAGGCCCAAATGGTCTGAACTGGGTGCCATGAAAACTTGGGGCGGCCCCACGTGGCATGACTGCTCAAGGCTGGCTCTCCTGCCAGCTCCACAGTTCAGTGGTCACTCTCTCCTCCTGATGTCCCTTGCAGGGAATCTCCTTTTAAAGACAATCTTGTTTTCGGAACAGAAAAGGCCCACTGTGCGGCTGGCCAGCATCCCTTGCTTTATTTGCACCAACTTGGCTGGTCCTGGCTCCTCACTGTACAGTGCTCTAAGGACACTTTGCCAGCAGCTTCCCTTCCAGCTTCTCCATTTAACTATCTCTCGAAAAGAGACGCAGGGAGGAGGCATTCTTGTGATTTGAGGACGCCTGTGCTGAGGCTGTGCTCAGACGTCAGACGGACCGAACCTCCACCAGGCATTCGGGCTTCTAAGCCTTGGCTTCCTCATCTGTAAAATGAGGATGATAAAAAAGTCGCTTCCTAAGAGGGACGTGAAGATTAAAATGGAGGTAAAGCAAGCCAAGCGCACCACACGGCCTGGCATGTGGAAAGCACTCAGGAGATGACGAGCTATCGTTATGAAGCTAAGATAATGCCATTAGCACTGAAGACAGTATTTCTGATTGGCAGGCGATGCCAGAGGGATTCAAGCCAAAGATGACTAGAAACTAAATTAACTTAGTTTGCTAGATCCTCTTCCCTCCTGGTTCCAACTCATAAGAGAAGTGACCAGCTATGAAAGAGGGACTGCAGAGCCAGGATTGTACCCAGGAGGCTATGATGAGAATCTAGAAGCAAAAACACGCCATTCCCAAGACTTTCTCCAACTGAATAAGAGAGGCTGCGTTTAAAACCGAGCAACTACAACTTAAATGTAACTCCAGACATGTAGACCTATTCTGAGCTAAGTGGTGCCCAGAAGCCCCTACTCGGGGTGGGCATGGAGGCACCAGTTACTCCGGGTTCAAAGCTGGATTCAAAAAAGCCAAGTCTGGGGTAAAGAGCTTTGTAAAATGATACAGACAGCTGCTGAGCGCTCCGTACCCCAGCCATGCCAAAAAGCACTTAGGGCTTCGACCCAGAGAGGCTGGAAGGAAAGAGACAAGAAGAGCACAGCGCTGGCTGGGAACAGCAAGGAACAGACCCGCAAAGAGTGCAGCTGTGGGGGCACCGTTGGGCAATGACTGTGACAGAAAAGGGGGCTGAGAGGAACTTTCAGGAAAACAGAGATAATAAATGTCACAGCACATCTGTACTGTGCACCTGCTGTTTTCTCACCCCGTGCCAGGTGCTGTGAGGTCTGGAGTTAGCGGAGATCCTGTCTCTATGCAGAGCATCCAGCGGCATTTCTAGCATATTCTACAAAAAAAGACGGCTGGTTCAATGCGTCGTTATAAAGCTTATATGTAAACAAATATAATGAGCATGTAGAAACCTCCCGTTAGTACTAATAATCAGAAAGTATACAAATACATTCTCAAAGAACCTCTGAATAGATCCTGCATCCATGTCTTCATCCCTCCTATTTCTGCTAAGGAGTCTTGTCATTGGATTTAGGCCCCATGTGGGTAATTCATGAGGCTCTCATCTCAAGATCTTTAACTTAATTACAACTGAAAAAAGACTTTTTTGCCAGGGATATAGCTCAGTGGCATAGCGCCTGCCTGGCAAGTGCAAGGTCCTGAGTTCAATTCCTGATGCCAAAAAAAAAGACCTTTTATGTTGTTGTTGTTTTTCAAGTAATGTGACATTCACTAGTTGTGGGGATAGAATATGAACATGAATTCTGGGAGGCCACTCAACCTACTATATTTGGCAAATAAGCAACTCACTCCCAAATTCTGGTGCTGGGGTTTGATTCTAAACAAAGCAAGCAGCAAAAGAAATCCTTAGTTATGATATCCTGAGTGTAATTAGGCTTTTATCACCCCTCCCAGAAAAGACAACAAAGCAATAGCTCACAAAGTAGATCCACCTGGGGGCCTGCTTGACCCCACTGTATCCCCCAGGGTCTAGCACCGGTGACCGGCACACAGACAGCATTAAGAAGGGTGCTCGCTGCATGAACACAGTCTCACCACCAGAATCCTAGGCGGAAAAAATAAACCCTGGTTTTTTTCAACTTCCTTTTACAGCTTTATTGAGACATAACTTGCATGCAATAAACTTCACCTATCATAAGTTTCCAACTCTAAGACTTTTAGTAAATTTTTAAAATTGTACAATCATCACCATAATCCAGTTTTAGAATAGTCCCGTCACCCCCAAAAGTTCCTTTCTGCCCATTTGCAATCTGCACTTTCACTCAAGCCCCACGCGGTCCCCCAATCTGCTTATTCTCTGTACAGGTCTGCCCTTTCTAGACCTTTCACACAATGCACGTGGTCTTTCGCAGCTAGTCTCTTTCACACATGGTGTTTCTGAGGTGTGACCAGGTCACGCTGCAGGGTGTATCAGTAGCTGTTCCTTATTGCAGAGCTGTATCCTATTGCGGGGCTAAACCTCAGTTCTGTGTGTCCATTAACAAGCAGCAGGCATTTGGATGGGCGCCTGTGTGGGGCTACCGGGAACAATGTTGCTATAAACATTCACTTACAAGTCTATGTGAGGTCATATATTTTCATTTCTCTTGAGTAGATACCTAAGAGTAGAATGGAGCTTTACATTCTGAAATTTTTCGAAGTTATTTATTTTGGTACTGGGGATTGAAACCCAGTTCTTTTTATTTTTTATTTTGAGACAGGGTCTCACTAAGTTACTATGTTGCCCAGGCTGCAAACTTGTGATCCTCCTTCCTCAGCCTCCCAGAGGGCTAGAATTATAGGTATATACTACCACGCCTGGCTAAAAATTTCTAAGTTGATATAAAAACAGAAAGAATAGTACCTTAACAATCCTTTATCTGGGTTCTTCAACTGGTAACCTTTTGGCATATTTGCTTTATCTCGCTCTGTATAAGATATTTTTGTGAACTATTTAAAAGAAGTTGTAGACATTATGAAGTATTGTTCCAAACGTTTCACCTCATAGGAATAAGGCCATTCTCCTACATAATCACCATTCCATTATTGTACTGAAAACTGTTTTCCCAATTCAATTTGAGATTTTTCAGAGGTGCAGAAGAGTGGAAAGTGCAGCACCCAGAGGGGACCCAGGCTCAGCAGAACTTCTTCTCCTGGCTGCCGGGACCCTTCCTCCTGGGGTCCTCTCACTGCCAC
>RJWT010040061.1:0-12558 GCA_004365215.1 Cuniculus paca
AAAAAAAGAAGGGAGGAAATTATAAAGATCAGAGTAGAAATTAATGCAATTGAGACTAAGAAAACAATACAAAGAATCAACGAATCAAAGAGCTACTTCTTTGAAAGAATAAATAAAATTGATAAGCTCCTAGCCAAACATGTTAAAAAAAAAAAAAGAAAGAAAAAACTCGAATCCATGCAACAAGAAATGAAAAGGGTGAAATCACTACTATGGTATTTCCACTACAGAAGATCATCAATACCTGCTTCAAAAATCTTTAC
This sequence comes from Cuniculus paca, assembly GCA_004365215.1. Lineage (NCBI taxonomy): Eukaryota > Metazoa > Chordata > Mammalia > Rodentia > Cuniculidae > Cuniculus > Cuniculus paca. Next base: position 264 of record RJWT010040061.1, read on the forward strand.
TCTCATAGGTTCAATAACACAGAAGAAATGGACAGATTTCTACAAACATAACAATTACCAAAACTTGATCAAGAAGATGTAAAAATACTGAATAACTCAATTTCAGTTAATGAAATTGAAAATGTAATTAGAACCTTACCAACAAAGAAAAGTCCAGGCCCTGATGGATTCAGAGCTGCATTCTACAAGAAATTCAAGGAAGACTTAATGCCAACACTCCTCAAACTCTTTAATTAAATCAAAAGGGAAGCAAGTCTCCCTAAATCATTCCTGGAAGCAAGTATTATCCTAATACCAAAACCAGAGAAAGACTCAAACCGAAAAAGAGAAGTACAGGTCAATCTCCCTAATGAACATTGATGCAAAAGTTCTCAATAAAATACTGGCAATTAGAATGCAGCAAGTCATCAAGAAGATTATACACCATGAAGAAGTGGGATTCATTCCAGGAATGCAAGGATGGTTCAACATATGCAAATCAATAAATGTAATACACCATTATCAATAGAGCTAAAGAAAAGAATCACATGGTCATTTCAATAGATGCAGAAAAACTTTTGATAAAGTCCAACACTCATTCATGATAAGAACCCTATGGAAAATTGGAATAGATGGTCTTTACCTCAATCTGATAAAAGTCACCTATGATAAACCAACAGCCAGTATCACATTAAATGGTCAAAAACTGAAAGCTTTCACTCTAAAATCGGGAACAAGATAAGGATGTCCATTATCACCACTCCTATTCAATATAGTGCTGGAAACATTAGCCAGAGCAACTAGACAAGAGACAGAAATAAAAGGAATAAGGATAGGAAAGGAAGAAGTTAAATTATCACTACTTACAGATGACGTGATACTCTATGTAAAAGACCCTCAAAACTCCATTGAAAGACTTCTGGATGTCTGAATACCATATTCAGTAATGTAGCTGGATACAAAGTCAATACTCAGAAATCAACAGCATTCCTGTACACAACAAACTCATTGAGAGAGAAATAAGAGAAACCTCACCCTTCACAATAGCATCCAAAAAAATGAAATACTTAGGAATCAACCTACCAAGGGAAGCAAAAGATCTATTCAATGACAATTACAGTACTCTGAAAAAAGAAATCGAAGAGGATCTCAGAAAATGGAAAGACATTTCATGTTCATGGATAGGAAGAACAAACATTGTGAAAATGGCCATTCTTCCAAAATTATCATACATATTTAATGCAATTCCCATCAAAATACCACTAGCATACCTCACAGATCTAGAGAAATCATTTTTAAAATTCATCTGGAACCAGAAGACACCTAGAATAGCAAAGGCAATTCTGGGCAGCAAGGGCAGGACAGGAGGCATCACAATCCCAGATTTGAAAATATACTACAAAGCTACCGTAATCAAATCAGCATGGTACTGGAATCAAAACAGACCTGAGGATCAATGGAATAGATTAGAAGATACCACCCCAACTACAAACATACTCAGCCACCTTATCTTTGACAAAGGGGCCAAACATGTTCACTGGATGAAAGATAGCCTCTTTAATAAATGGTGTTGGAAAAACTGGCTTTCCATATGCCGAAAACTAAAACTAGACCCAAGCCTATCACCATGCACTAAACTAAAGTCAAAATGGATCAAAGATCTAAATATTAAAACAGAAACACTAAATTGCTGGAAAACAAAGCAGGCAGAAATCTTGAAGACATAGGGGTAGGTGGAGAACTCATGAACAAGAGTCAAACTGCACGGAAAACGCTTCCCAGAATCAACAACTGGGATCTTGTCTTATTAAAAAGTTTTTGCATGTCAAAAGAAATCTCCAACAGAGTGAAAAGAAAACCTACGAATTGGGAAAAAATCCTAGTCAACTCTCCTTCAGACAAAGGTCTTCTATCTAGAACATATAAAGAATTTTAAAAAATTGGGCCCTTGAAACTCAAAGACCCAATCCAAAATGGGCATCTGAAATGAAAACACATTTCTCAGCTGAAGAAACACGAATGGCAAATAAATACATGAAAAAATGTTCAGCATCATTGGTCATTAGACAAATGCAAATTAAAACAACTCTGAGAATCCATCTCACTCCAGAAAGAATGACCAAGATCAAGAAAACCACCAATAACAAACGCTGCAGAGGCTGTGGGGAAAAAGGAACCCTTCTCCACTGTTGGAGGGAGTGTAGACTGGTACAGTCACTGTGGAAATCAGTCTGGAGGTTTCTCAAAAAGCTAGGATTGGAGGTCCCATTTGACCCAGCTATTCCGTTTCTGGGCATATTCCCAGAAGAACTGAAAACATCATACCACAGTGATATATGTGCACCCATGTTTAAAGCAGCACAATTTGTAATAGCCAAATCTTGGAAACAACCCAAATGCCCATCAATTCAGGAATGGATAAAAAAGATGTGGTACTTTTATACAATGGAGTACTATTCAGCTATAAAGAAGGATCACACTGAGGCTTTTGTGGGTAAATGGATGCAACTTGAGACCATACTCATAAGCGAAATAAATCAAAGTCACATGTGTAAACACCGCATCGTCTCCCTAGTGTAAGAAACTGAAAGTCTCCATAAGATACAAAATCCCCAATAAATATGGAGAAATGGTTCTGAAGTCCAATAATGCTTTTATTCTTTGATTTGATTGGTTTAAGTCTGTTTTCTACTATTTGACTGCAATATGTGAGAAGATAAGAACAGCTTTTTTGAAGAAAACAAAGGATATAAGGTAGCCATTGTTGATTTCTTGTTGTCTGATTTGAAGGCCTCTAATGCTTTCAACCTTTTGTTTTATCTGGTTTTGTGTTATTCTGTTTTGTTTGAGTTTATTGTGTGTGAATTCGAAGCAAACAAGGACACTAGGGTAGCCACTGTTAACCTATTGTTATGTTTTTGAAGACCTGTATTCTTACAATGGTCTGTTCTGAAATGCTTTCTTGTGTTTAACTCTGTTCTGTTTTGTTTTGTTTTGTTCTCTTTAAAATAAAAAAATTTTAAAAAATTTTTAAAATGTGGTATTTTTATACAATGGACTACTACTCAGCTATAAAGAAAGATTGCATTGAGGCTTTTATAAGTAAATGGACATGACTCAAGACCATACTCATAAGTGAAATAAATCAAACTCACATGTGTAAATATCATATTGTCTCCTTAGTGTAAGAAACTAAAAGAGTAAATATGATCCAAAATCTACAATATATATGCAAAAAACCCATAAATATATGGAAATTAAATAACAGCTTCCTAAACAACCAATGGGGCACAGCTGAAATTAAGGAAGAAATTAAATAATATCTACAACGAAACAAGAATGCAGATACAACATACCAGAGAACTTATGGTGCAATGAAAGCAGTCCTAAGAGAAAAATGTATAGCAGTGAATTCTCACATCAGGAAAACAGAACAAGCAAAAATAAAGAACTTGATGTTGCACCTCAAGCTTCTAAAAAAAGAAGAGCAAGACAAGCCCAAAACTCATACAAGGGAGGAAATTGTAAAGATCAGAGCAGAAATTAATGCAATGCAGACTAAGAAAACAATACAAAGAATTAAAAGTTGGTTCTTTGAAAGAATAAATAAAATTGATAAACCCTTAGCCAACTGTAAAGGTTGACCTGTTGTGTCAACTTGAGAAGTTTAAACCTTTCAGGAAGCAACTCAGCAGGGAACCAGGGTCCTCACTTTGTAAACATCCTCATCCTGTTCAAGAGGTGGGCAAAGAGATGGTGTGAGTGCCACATTCACCCAAGGAGGTGGTACACTGCTTACAATACAAGGGAGGAAAAGAAGCTTGCTCCCTCTCCCACTTTGCTCTTGCTGCTTTTGCTGTCTTATGCTGCCTTGAAATGTGGCCCCCGTGCTATGCCACCTTGTCTTGGAGTCAGCTAATTATGGACTGAAATCTCCACAAACTGTGAACTAAATTAACCTTTCCTTCCTTAATTTTTGCCTCAAAAATGAGGGAAAAGTAACTAAAACACCAACCTTATCAAAAAAGAAAAGGAAAGACCCAAATTTATGCGTTAAGAAATGAAAAGGATGAAATCACCACAGATCCTGGAAATTCAGAAGATCATCGATGACTACTTCAAAACTCTTTACTCATACAGGATGAAAAATACAATTGAAATGGATAGATTCCTGCATACATATGAATTACCAAAGGTGAAGCAACAAGACATAAAAATTCTGAATAGCCCAATATTAGTTACTGAGATTGAAAATGTAATTTAAAACAGAACTACAGGCCAATCTCCCAAATGAACATAAAAGCAAAATCCTCAATAAGATACTGGCAAACAGAATGCAGAAAAGATGAAGAAGATTATACACTGTGACCAAGTGGGACTCAACTCAGGACTGCAGGGATGGTTCAACATATACAAATCAATAAATGTAATACACCATATTAACAGGAGCAAAGACAAAAATCAAATGATCATCTGAATAGATGAAGAAAAAGTTTTTGACAAAGTCGAAAACTCATTCATGATTTAAAAAAAAAAAAACTACAGAAAATCAAAATAGATGGTCTTTACCTCAATCTGGTAAAAGCCATTTATGACAAACCAATAGCCCAACACCATGCTAAGTGGACAAAAACTGAAAGTTTTCCCTCTAAAATCAGTAAAAAGACAATGATGTCCATTATCACCATTCCTATTATATATAGTTCTGAAAATATTAGCCAGAGCAATTAGACAAGACAAAAGGAATAAGGATAGGAAAGAAGTTAAATTATCATTATTTGCAGAAGACATGATATCCTACATAGAAGACCCCAAAAATCCCACCAAAAGATATCTAGATTTAATAACCAAATTCAGTAGTGTAGCTGGTTACAAAGTCAACACTCAAAAATCAATAGCCTTCCCGTACATGAGTAACAAAGAGAAATTAGGATAACAACACCTTTTACAATAGCATCCAAAAAATGAAATACCTAAGAATAAATCTAACAAAGGATATAAAAGACCTCTACATTGAAAACTACAGTCCTTTGAAAAAGGAAATTGAAGAGGATATTAGAAAATGGAGAGATATCCCTTGCTCTTGGGTATGAAGAACCAACATAGTGAAAATGGCCATACTTCCAAAACTGTTACACAGATTCAATGCAATTCCTATCAAAATTCCAATAGCATATCTCACAGAATTAGAGAAAACAATCCTAAAATTCATCTGGAACCAGAAGAGACCTAGAATAGCAAAGGCAATCCTGGGCAACAAAGACAAGACAGGGGGCATCACAATCCCTGACTTGAAATTATACCATAAAGCTACTGTGATAAAAAAAAAAAAAACCCCACTGTGGTAGTGACAAAAAAAGACTCAAAGATCAATGGAACAGATCAGTAGATGCAGAAACAACTTCAGACACACTAAGCCACCTTATCTTTGACAAAGGTGCCAAACACATTCACTGGAAGAAAGGTAGCCTCCTTAATAAATGATGCTGGAAAAACTGGCTCTACACATGCTGAAGATTAAAGCTGGACCCATATCTTTTACCATGTACCAAGCTAAAATCAGAATGGATCAAAAATCTCAATGTTAAAACAGAAAAATTAAATCTACTGGAAGACAGAGTAGGTAAAACTCTTGAAGACACTGGTGCAGGCAAAGATTTTATGAACAAAACCTCAATTGCACAGAAACTATCACAAAGATGAACAACTGCTCTCTCACCCTAATGAAAAGCTTCTGCACAGCAAGAGAAACCACCAACAGAGTGAACAGACAACCCACAACATAGGAGAAAATGTTTGCCAGCTGTACCTCAAAGAATTACTATCAAGAACATATAAAGAACTCAAAAAAATCAGTCCTCCCAGATTTAAAGATCCAATTCAAAAATGGGCATCTGAGATGAACACACACTTCTCAGATGACGAAATAAAAACAGCAAATCTATATGTGAAAAAATGTTCATCACTAGGCATTTGAGAAATGCAAATTAAAACAACAATGAGATTCCACCTTACCCCAAAAAGAATGGCTATCATCAAGAAATCATAGAGGGCCTGTGGGGAAAAAGGAACCCTTCTCCACTCTTGGTGAGAGTGTAGACTGGTGCAACCACTCTGTAAATCAGTGTGAATACTCCTAAAAAAAATAGGATTAGACGTCCCATTTGACCCAGCTATTCCCCTTCTGGGTATCTTCCCAGAAGAATTAAAAACCTCATACCACAAGGATATATGTTCACCGATGTTTTTAGCAGCATAATTTGTAACAACCAGATATTGGAAACAGCCTAAATGCCTATCCACTGAGGAATGGATAAAAAAGATGTGGTATTTTTATACAATGGAGTACTACTCAACTATAAAGAAGGATAAACTGGAGACATTTGTAGGTAAATGGATGCAACTTGAGACCATACTCATTAGTAAAATAAATAAGACACATGTTTAAACATCATATTGTCTCATTAGTGTGAGAAGTTGAAAGAAACAACATACATATATGTATATGTACATGTATATAAAAAATAGTTAAGATAGTTACACTACTTATTTCTCTGAGTTCACTGAAGAGAAAGATTTGTGCAGATATTTTTCACACAATTGAATGCAGGTGTCTTGTTCTCTGGTTGAATGATTTGGCGATGACAATGCACAATGTATGTACCACTGCTGCCCCCTGATTTGAAATTTTGTTTTAGTTTTTTTCTTTTTTTTTTTTCTCCTTCATTCTTTTTCTTTTTTCCCATGAAATAAAATGGATTTGGAAAAAAAGAAAAAGAAAATGGAATGATATCCCTTGCTCATGGACAGGAAGAGTAAACATTGTGAAAATGGCCATATTCCCAAAATTGTGATACAGATTTAATGCAATCCCAATCAAAATACCGTTAGTATACCCCACAGGAGTAGAGAGAATATTCCTAAAATTCATTTGAAACAAGAAGAGACCAGGAATAACAAAAGAAATTCTGAGCAACAGAGGCAAGGTAGGAGGCATCACAATTCTGACTTGAACTTACACTACAAGGCTAGTGTGATAAAATCAGCATGGTACTGGCAAAAACAAAACAAAAAAAAAAACTGACCTAAGGATCAGTGAAACAGATAAGAAGATGCAGACACAACTACAAACACACTCAGCCACCTTATCTTTGACAAAGGGGTCAAACATGTTCATCTGAAGAAAAGATAGCCTCTTTAATAAATGGTTCTGGAAAAACTGGCTCCCTACATGCTGAAGACTAAAACTAGACCTATGTCTATCACCGCGCTAAACTAAAGTGAAAATGGATCCCAGATCTAAATATTAAAACAGAAACACTAAATCTACTGGAAGAGAAAGTAGGTAGAGGGGGTAGACAGAGACTTCATGAACAAAACCCAAATTGCACAGGAAATTATTCAATGAATCAACAACTGGAATCTCATCTAATTAAAAAGCTTTTGCACATCACAAGAAATCACCAACAGAATGAAAAGATAACCCACAGAGTTAGAAAAAAGCTAGTCAACTGTCCCTCAGACAAAGGACTTATATCTAGAACATATAGACAACTGAAAAAAATCATGCCCCTGACAAATTCAAAGATCCAATCAAAAAATGGGCATCTAAGATAAATACACTTCTCTGATGAAGAAATACAAATAGCATATAAATATATGAAAAAATATTCAACATCATTGTTCAGTCGAGAGACACAAATTAAAACAACACTGACATTACATCTCACTCCAGAAAGAATGGCTATCATCAAGAAATCAACCAATAACAAATATTGGCAAGCCTGTGGGAGAAAAGGATACTTCACAATTGGTGAGAGTGTGTACTGGTGCAACCATTCTGGAAATCAGTGTGGAGATTAGTAAAAAGACTAGGATTAGAGGTCCCATTCAACCCAGTTATTCCCCTTCTGGGTATTTTCCCACAAGAATTAAAAACATCATACCACAGTGATATTTATGCACCCATATTCACAGCAGCACAATTTGTAGTAACTGAATCTTAGAAACAACCCAAATGCCCATCAACCAAGGAATAGATAAAAAAGATGTGGCATTTTTATACAATGGAGTGCTACTCAGCCATAAAGGACAAACCTCAGACTTTTATACATAAATGCTTGCAACTTGAGACCATACTCATAAGTGAAATAAATCAAACTCACATGTGTAGACATCATATTGTCTCCCTAGTGTAAGAAGTGGAAAGAGTAAGTAAGATCCAAAATATACAATGGATATTGTGAAATGGGATGAAAATGTTCAAAAGAAAAGAGAAACTGGGATGGGAGAAAGAAAAGAAGGAAAAGAAAAAATAAATTAATAAATTAGTAAACATACAAGATAGTTACACTACTAATTTCTATTAGTTCATTGAAAAGAAACATTTGTGCTTCTATTAGTTGATCAATTTTTTATACTACTAATTTCTATTAGTTCATTGAAAACAAAAGTTTGTGCCTATACTGTTTGATCAATTTTTGATGCCTGTATCTTGTAATATCAGCAACTACTTTGAAGATAATTATATGCAATGTATTGACCACTGTTACTCTCTACTATCTTGTTTTGAAATTTTGTATCATTGTTTTTCCTCTTTAAAATAAAAAAATCAACACTACAAAAAAAACAAAAGGCAAATGATGTGAAAGAGAATGCAACTTTGAATGAGATGGTAACACAGGTCATCTTTTGAGGAGGTGACATATGAACGAAGAATGAAATGTCAAGAAGTAAATAACTGAAAGAACTAAAAGAAATATATGTTGGGGGGCTAGGGATTCAGCTCAGTGGCATAAGTGCTTGCCTGGCAAGTGTGAGGTTGTGAGTTCAATCCCCAGTACTAAAAAAAAAAAAAATGTTGGGCAAAAAATCAGAGCAAGTGAAAAGGCTCTGAGGCAGTCATCATGGTACTGGGAAAAAGCAAAAGGTCACTCTGCCAGTGCCTTAGGAATTCTGGGAGAGAATAGTAAGAGATTACATTGGAAATATTACTGCAAATACTGCATGCCTCACAGCTGATTTTTAATAAACCTGTCCATTTCTATATCAAAAGATTTAAGATTCTCAAACCTGCTATTTTCTCCAATTCTAACAGAATGCTCAGCCTTGATGCTACCGTCCCTTACAAAAGTAATGAGAGAAAGAATAAAGAAAATGTCTTTTTTACCAAACAGCTAAGAAAAGGTAGCACTATACAATATTTTTTAAAAAGTTATGTCTACATTAGATTGGAGAAACATGTTAATATGCTGTGAAAATCACCTACTCCAGAGCCAGGCTGTTCAAGTTCCAATTCTAACCTTGTCATTTACTAAATGTGTGATTTGGGGCAGATTTTTAACCTTTCTATACCTTCAATCATAATCTGTATGCGATGATAATAATAGTACCTGTCTCATAAATTTTCAGAAAGTTTGAGTTAATAAATATAAAGAAATTAAAATAATGCAACGTAATGTAAGTAATATGTTACTTTATGTTAACTTATAATTACCATATTAAGGAAGTATTATATTGATAAAAATCACAAAATATTCGACTTACTCTGATTATCTACTGTAAAGATATTTAAAAATACATATTGTCTGTTTTCTGTATTATAAAATTGTCATTCAAAAAAACACGAGAAATCAGTAATTATTGCTTTGTCTTGAAAAGATAATCTATAAATTCTAAATTTTCTTGTTCATGATCTATTCTTTCAATTAATAATTTATTGCTCTTATAGTATTTCAATTATCATCTATTTTATGAAAAGTATTATACTTGGGAAGTTTCTTAAATAAAAAGAAGACCTTTTTTTTCTTCATCAAGTTTATAATAAATCATGTGACTCTGGTGGATCCTCTTTTTAAAAAGCTCGTCACATTTAAAGTAACTTTGAAAAAGCAAAGAAGAGATTATAAGAGCACATAAACCACAGTAAAGAATTTGGAGTTTAAATGTACCAGAAAGTTATTTAAGAGTTTTAAGGACTACTAGGAAGATGGTGAAGCAGTAAACAGCAGCAAATCAGCCTCTCCAAGATTTGGAATTCGGACGCTGCAGTATGACAAGCTGGGAGACAAATGGAGAGAAGTGGACCCCTGGGCACCAGGAAGACTCTGAAGAGAGAATGGGAGCCTACAGGGAAAGTGAAGAGACAGACATCAACACAGAAAAAGGAGGTGGCAAACTACACTTTCTTCCTGACTCCCAGCTCACAGCATGCAGTACTGAAAGCACCAGAATCGACATTCCACCCTATTCCTACTGTGGGCTTGCTGGGATCATATAGCATGGTCATGGGTTCTACCTGTCTCCTTTGACTACCAGTGATAGTGGAGATATACTCAGAATTGTAGACCCAAAAAAGAAAATCACTGCCTTGAGAATTCACGAAGAAATCTTTTCTCTCTCTCTCTCTCTCTTTCTGTTTATACTGAGTTATCATGAATGTATTACTTTTAGTTTTTAGTTTTATTTTATTTTGTTTTGTTCTTCTTTGTTTTTTCCTTCTTTCTTTCTCCCATGTCTCTTTCACTAGTTTCCCAAAACTTGGGTAGTACTCTTTTATCCTTCAGCTTTGTTTCTAATTTCTTACTCTTCTTTTTCTTCTCTATTTTTTCCTCTTACACCTTTTGCATTTTTCCACCAAGGATAAAAATCACTCTACTGAGGGAGTATTCACTATATACAATTTTCTGATTGGTTTCAGATTTTCTTATATAACTATAAATCTTATAATTATGGTTAAATGAGGTAGCCATTGTTGATTTCTTATTGTCTGATTTGAAGGCCTGTAATGCTTTCACTCTTTTGCTTTATCTGGTTTTATATTATCTTGTTTTGTTTGAGTTTATTGTGTGTGAATGTATGAACAACCATTTCTAAGAAAACAAGAGACACTAAGGTAGTCATTGTTGATTTCCTGTTGTTATGTTTTGAAAACCTGTATTGCTTGTTCTGTTCTGATATGCTTTGTTGTGTTTAACTCTGTTCTGTTTTGTTTTATTTTGTTTTGTTTTATTCTCTTTAAAATAAAAAAAAATTATGGTTAAAGATGGCAAATTAACAGGTACCATAGTTTGTCATTTTCTAGACTATCTTTGATTATATTGTTATTAGTGATTGTACTACTTTAGCCAAGGTGACATAGTTGTGATCAGTTGTTCTTTGTATGCCAATACCAAAATTGCCTGGGAGTGATAAACAATAACAGTCCACTACCAAAGAACAGAATGCTAGACCAAACAGGCAAAAACCTCTTATCCTAATAAATGGAAGAGGCAGGATCTTGGGACAGACTCAAAAGCCAAAAGCCAGCTACACCCAAAAGACACCTTAGAAAAGTTGTCATTCTTAAGGAAGCCTCAATACTTGTAACAAAGCTTCCTAACAATAAATTTAAAAGCATCAATACAGAAAACAAATTTTAAAAATAGAAAATAAGACATGGAAGCAAGATTCAACTCCTGACCTCTAGCTTGCCCAAGGGAAATACAGAGGGCATTGAGGTTGAAAAAAATCAAAAGCAGCCCAAGTGAACTTTCTGATATGATCATAGTGGAAGTAATAAAATGGATGAATGAGTCTCTAGAAAAAAAATCGGAAATAATTACACAGATAACTGAAGAGACGATGACTATAATGAAGGACGTGGCTAATGAATCTAGAGTAGACATAGATTTTTTTTAAAAAATAGAGAGGCATAGAAAAGTGATGGAGACCATTAATGCCCAACATAGAAAAGAACTGGATTCCATGAAACAAATTCATACTTATATCCAGGAGATTCAAATTTCTATTGAAAGTATACACAGCAGAATCAACCAATGTAAGGACAGAATATCAGATCTAGAAGATAGGTTTGTAGTTAGTGATCATCAAATGAAAGACTGTTTAAAAATACCAAAGGACCACAAAAAATCAGTCCAACAGCTACTAAATGATGCAAAACATAACATAAGATTGATCAGAATCAAAGAAAACTCAGACGATAGCACAAAAGACATAAAATTCTGTTCATAGAAGTAATGGTAGAAAGTGTCCCAAGCATGGCAAAAGAATCAGACATTCAGATAAGTGAGGCATACACACCTCTAGTTAGCCATGATCAGAAAAAAATACACCAACGCATACAGTAGTCAAGACTCTAGAAATTCAACACAAGAACAAAATATTAAAAGCTGTTAAGAAAAAGGAACAAATACCCTATAAAGCAAAGCCTGTCACAATCACAACAGACTTCTCAACACAAACTCTTAAGTCAAAGACAGCATGAACTATTTCAAGCCTAAAAACAAAAAAAACTTCCAAGCAGATTGATGTAATC
>RJWT010040062.1:0-12558 GCA_004365215.1 Cuniculus paca
AGGAAAGGTGGACACGTTTGTAGGCGGCCAGGACCACTGCCACTCGAGAGCAAGTGTGATTTTTATTTTTAATATTATTTTATTTGTGTCTGTGTACATATTCATGTATAAATTTTATGAAACCCGAGCATAATGCTTATTTTTTAATAAAACTCACAGTTGACTTACACACTTCGTGGTGATGAGCTGGGGGCAGAGTTTTTTGTTTTTTGTTTTTTAACTCCCAGTGCCCCCAAAATAGATTCAGGTTTAAGTTTTAAGAAACTTCAGTCTGGGATCAAAGTCTTTTTGAGAATAATTAAGGCAGACAAAGCACCACTGCACAGCTTTTTGGGGTGAACCCTCTATTAATAAGGCTTCTTAGAGCTAAGACCAGTTAGTTACTCTGCAAGCGTTGCTTGAGAAGTCCCAGGACAATGGGTGTGTCCACCCTCAGCTGGGAGTCCGAGCTCTTGAGGCGCTTATAGGCAGGCAGGCAGGCTTACATTTCCAAGCAAATTGGATCCAATCTGGCCCAAGAAGCCACAATCAGTCTTGGCAGAAGACTACCTTGCCACAAATGGAGGTCTTCAGGTGGTGAGAAGAGTAACTTGAATGTCCGTGTTTGTCAAAACCCTCCACCTTTTTAGGAATGCAGATGTTCATTGGCCACTTGTTTGTTAGGTTCAAAGGCAACGGGACTCTAACAGCATCTAGATAAATTACGACAAGGGGAATGCAAATGGTAAGGCATTCAGAAGCTGCAAACCAGCCTTGCTCGCTGGAAGGGCTGCCATGGTTTTCCCACCCAGTGGGGGATCTTGGGTGGGTCTCGTCTGATCCCACCAGGAAGACGGTGTGGATCCACATTCAAGGAGGTGGGGCTTAGTCGAGGATGACCCTTCTATCAGGAATTGAAGGGAAAAAACCCTGCTTAAGTCTAGCTAACAAGTCGTGACTGATTTTGGTTATAACTACTTAGTAGTCATAAAGAGTGATAATAACAGGGCTGAATTATGACAAAAGGTAGACATTTGCACCCACAAGGCCGATAATTAGACCGGAAAATAAAACTCAAATAGAATAGCTACAGGGGAAGGGGGGCAACAGGTTCATTGGGTGGAGATTCCGGCGCTCAACTTGGCCTCCGTCTCCTGTCTTCGGAAGTCCAGGGCTGCGGGAAGCCAGACACCGCCCCCCCCCCACACCTCCCATCCCCACTGCCATCATCCAGATTGTGATGGCACCAGCAAGGAGCTGCGTGCCTTTAAAGATTTAAATCGATGCTCTAAAGCTGCTTTTTCATTTCCACAATGACACTTGAAGGCAGTCTTGCAAATGGAAGTTTAAAGTGACAGCTATATTCTGAACTCAGATCCCAGGCTTTTACTAAAATCGCTGCTAATTTATGTTAAAGAACACAGAAACAGCAATAGAACAGAGAAAAATGTTTTAAAAATCACAAAATATTTTTAAAAATAAAAATCACAACAATTTTCACCTCCCTTCAAAAAAAATCCCAAAAATTCCAAAAAAAATCCTAATGAACACTCCAAAGGACTGTGGACCCTCCTGCTGCGGGTCCCCATCTCTGATTTCTGGGGCACTGGCAGGTGCATGGGCTCCAAGCTCCTACCCCACAGCCGGAGGACACCCCTAGGCGCGGAATGTCTGGCCACAGGCTGTGGCCGGGAAGGAAGCTTGCAGTTCCTTAAGGAACACGGAGTTTCGAGGGTTCTCTGAGGGCTGGCTGCGCTGAATTCTCTGGATTCGTAGGAACCACAGGCTTAGCCTTCGGGGGTGGCACTGGAGTGTGACCTAGCCTCGGGTCATAGCTGGGCAGTGTGATCTCTGTAGCCAGACTGGGTCCCTCACCTGTGACTCCGTCGCCAGACGCAGGGCCCCCTCTTCCCCTCTCTGGGCCTACGACGTCCCTCCCCACCACTGGCCCCAACCCCCATGCACCCCTCCACCAAATGGGCCCCGCAGATGTTGGGCTGAGATACCCAAGCTGACCCTGGACCGCATGTGGTGAGAGTCTGTGGGGGCTCGGGGAAACGCCTGTGACCCTGTGACGCCTGCCCAGTGCTGGGGCTGTGTGGCAGGCTCAGCCGGTTTTCCAAAGACCCCTCCTACCTCCCACCAGCAACCAAGTCAGAGCAGGGGCCCGTCCCAGACCCCAGGAGAAACCTCCCCAGCTCCTGCAAACCAGGGGATGGAGAGGAAGAAGGGTGACATTGACCGAACTCTCAGAGGCTGGAAACACAGGGCTGATCAGCCCCTGAGCTGCAGTGCTGCCCAGCTAGGAAGGGAAGCAGGGCGGGGGTGAAGGGGCAGGGTGGGGAGGCTTCCGCCAAGTCCTCTGGCTTGTGGATAAGGGATCTAACCAAGGCTCCTTCTAGAACTCATTCTCAAGGGGGAAGCAAAGCAGCAAGTCCAACTCCAGCAGACAGACAGGCTGTCCGGGCAGTGGACGTGTCCCTAGGGAGGACCACCTGGGTCCACCATGCCACAGCCTGGCACCTGACTGTCAGAAACTCACACACAGTCAGGCCACCTGAGGAGCCCCAACTTCATCCACAAGAAACCGGGGTCCACAGACTCCTTCTCCTCACCGAGCAGTGGCCTGGAGAATCCAAACCCGAACACACTGTAGCCAGACTTAGCTGAACTCCCCAGATAATCGTCCTCATTCACACTGCTGGCAATGCGGGGCAGACTTCCCAACACAGCCATGGTTTCTTTCTTGCTAAGAATGCGTCCCTCACCCCAAAGTGTCCTTTTCTTGCGGTGGCTGCATCCCTGCCTGCCTAGGAGACTAGGGGGCAGGGGGCTCAGTCCAGCCTGGAAGTGCGGCGGCGGCCAGGCACCAGCCTGCCCTGTGGAGGTCTGTGGGGGGGGTGTGACCAGCAGGCCCACGCTGGGGACACGCAGTGACAAGCGAGCCTTCCTTCCGGCAGAGCTGCTCCTGTTTTCCTACCCCAGCCCCAAATGACAAAAATGACCTCTTTTCTACATTAAAGAGGAAGTAGAATTTATAATAATCCACATGCCTTCTTTAAATTAAAAGAAAACCAATTCAGTGTACTCACATGACTGACCACTGCTCAGGGGTCAGGGGACCATGTTGGCATCTGACACACAAGCAGTTTATCTGTGCTGCTTTTTAAAATTCTTTACACAGCAGTAACTGAGCTTTGCTTCAGTTCTAGAAATTGGACCCCAAAGAGCCCTGTAATAAGTATTTTCTGCTTTCCAACACCACAGATAGTTTTTTAAGTAACAGACTTTACAGTTTTCTAATGAGGCCATTAAACTTTTGTTATGCTTTAACAACATAATTTGCTAATTCTTAATGTTGTCAACAAATGGCCCTAATAAATACGTTCCAGGAAGATCATGATCAAACACATAAAAATGCAACTTCTTTCAAATTGGCCGAGCTCCGGCCGTCCTGAAGTGCTGGTGATTGTGCAGTGGCCTGCCCGTATCTGTTCGGCATTATTAAGATGGATGGGTGATTAGAAGCAAATGTCGTTCCTGTCATTTGCCAACTTACACAGAAAGAGAACTGTATCGACCTTCGTTTTGGTGAACGACAGCCAAACATAAACATTCGCCTGAGACCACATTGCCCCACCATTCCTGGACCTCTTTCCTACTCTCTTCAGGGGCTGTTTAACTCTGAGGACTTGCAGTAACTGAGCCCTTTTAAGACATCTGTTTGAAGCTCAAAATAATATACGGACTCTGCGTCTTTGACATGTATTTGTTGTGTCTGATCGCCAATTTCTAGCCCCTAAGGAAAAGGCAGAAAAATGTTGCAACCTTTGGCTGTCTCCGCTAACTATTGTTAAATGCCTGCTAATGTTCAGCATCACAAAAGCGACCCATTCAAGAAAGAGCTCAGCATGACAAAGCTCTGGAGGTGTGGGTCTCAGTTCCAGCCGTGCCTCACACAGCTGGATGGCCTCAGAGAAGTGGGCATCCTTGTGAAAACCTCAGTAGGATCAGGGCTGGACTAGACCATGTCTTAGAGCCCTCTCCTCACCCTTCACATCTGTGAAAACTCTCCTGTAACACCAAAGATGACGTGCTAGTAGATTTTTTTTTCCCCTCTACTCAGTCAATTTGGGATCAAGTGTGTATTTCATTACAACATTCATCAACATGGCTAAAGTTCTCATGGACAAGAGCAGAATATATTGGCGGCATCAGTGGACCACGGACGTAGACCACATGCCATTCTCATGAGTCACAACATGTTTTCCAGTAATGCTTCCTCCCAGCTTTCCTTATATTTATCTCAAAACCCCAGCCTTCACGATTAAGAGTAAAACACCAGATGCTTCTTTCACAGGCAGGAGACAGAGACTGAGACTTAGGGCTATTTTTAAGAGATTTCATCAGACACAAAGAGTTTAAGGCTGCTTTCCTGGGCCTCATGGTGACTGTCAGGCCAACAGCTCAGATCCTGGGTGGAGAAGCTGGATCAGTCTTCCTTTACTTAAGAGGCCGTTAGTTATCAGTGTGGTAGAGTGGATAAAATACAGCTGAAAGGATGTGACGTTGGGACTCAAGGGCCAAACAGACGTTGAGTTCATTTGTTACTGATGCCCCAATAGAATAGCCATCAGGTTCTGTTCTGGGGCCCCTGAGTTTCCCTGGCTTCCTCCTTCCTGGGAAATCTTTCCCACCCATCACCACCACCAGCCCAAGCCAGCTGGGGCGAAAAGCAAGGTCAACCAGGAGGGTGTTCACACCTTCATCGCCTTGGAAAACCATTCTCTTCCTAGGGTGGGTCACTCTTCTGACAGTCTCAGTACCCAGATGGAGATGGAGGGTGATGGGGACACAGATGTTGAGGTAAGTATGAAGCAGAAATTGATGCTTTCCGTGCACAGCTCCCTGCTCTGGGGGCGCAGACACCTCAGCCTGCAGCTCAGCAGGGCAAAGGGAGCTCTCTCTAGCACCTCATCATGACTAAATGCACAATGATGTGGGTTGAGGGAAACATCCATGTCCACAACTCTGTGAGAAAGGCGAGAGAAACAGAAATCACATCCATGCTCGCCAGGGGCTAGGAGGGGGGACTCTAAAAGGCAAACAGGAAATTGGGGGATGATGGCAATACCCATTTGAGATGGTGCTTTCATAGCTGTATGTGCTTGTCAGAACTCAGTACTGCACACTGCACATGGTAGATAAATTATGCTCCTATATAACCCTGACTCGACCAGCTCACTCTTATTGAGGATGAATGCTGGCTGACACTTACTGGATTGCCCAGACTCGGGGTGCTTCCCAGCAACAAACTAAAGGAAAGGAAATAAACTGTGAGATTTCAACCAACTGGAACTAGTTAGGGAGGTGGTTTTGGAGGAAAGATAAATTTCCCAGTACACAGTGCTGGTGTCCACTGCCCTTCCATTGACTGGCATGCACTGTCCCCTTCATGGCATGTCAGCTGAGAAAGACTGGCAACCTCCAGCTGATGACCCCATGTGGGAGGGAGCAGCATTTTTGTGACCCCCCCCCAGCTTCCCAAGTCATAGATTCCTTCAACAGAGTACCGCTGCTGAGATACTGCCAACTGCTAAGACCAGGGCCCAGGCCTGTGGAGGAAAGAACCCCCAAAAGAAGGACCTGAGACTGAACTAGCAGAACTTTGAGGCACCCTCGGATGATCAAACACATGCTCCCCACCCACACCAGCTTCCACAAAGCAACCTCAATAGGAAAGAGATCAAGTCAATGCAATTCCCTCTGCTTCCTGACCCTAACTGCACCCCAAGTCCTTAATCACAAACGTCAGAAAGCTGGGAAGATATTGAGCAAAGCAGATACTTTTGACCCCTCACAGAAGTTACAGAGAATAATTATTAGTTCTTCTGTTTATTAGATGAGTCCTTTTGACTAATAGCCCTGGGGTTCGTTTATAAAAGTAATAAAAGACCTCATCATGATTAAGTGCACAGTGATGTGACGTGTTCTAGATTTCGACTGAAGCAAATCCACAAGGCCAAACCGCCTTCTCTTGAGATCCAAGAAGGATAAGGGCCTTGTCCTTTCTCCTCTCCTGTGCACGGCTCCAGCATCTGCTTCAGAAATCCTTGTCAGTCTTGTTCAGGCATACCGGTCAGTCAGTTGTGCCGGCCAACAGGACAGAGGAGCTCTAAGCCCAAGTTTGCAAAGTGCAACCTCAGCATGACTTAAGAAAGAAAATCCATGTCTGCTGGCCCCAGGCCCCTCTCCCAGATGGGTCCCCGAGAGAAGCTGAAGTGCTTCAACAAATACGTTGGGCCCTGAAACTCAATCTTGCCCAACAGGGCTCTGGTATGAGTCACAGGAAATGAAAACTACAGTATCTTTTAGTCACCTTTGATTCAGTAGAAGCAAGAGCCAGCCCAGAGCCAGGCCCATGGCCGGTTGCTTGCACAGTGATTCATGGTGGGGCCAAAATGCTCCGCCAAATAGGATCTCGCCCTGCATTCTGTCTGCTTCACTAGCCCCAAACCCACTGCGTCCGGAAACATCACCCTTTCAGTTGGTCTGCTGAGCTGTGTAAGCTTTACTTTATACAGGCCTGAGTTCTTCTAAAAGGAAAAATTCTTCGCAGGCAACCCCCTCCCTCACACCATCCTCAATCGCTGGTCCCGGAGGTCTAACTTGCTTGTCTGGGTGCCTCAGTCTCTGAACTCAGCACATCCATCCAGAAACATAAACCACGGGGTCTTCAACAAGTAAACGAACAATCCAAAGCTCACTAGCAGAGGGGTATTAGGCAGGGATGGGACACCCTGTGAGACTCCTGCTCACCTGCAGTGAATTCTCAGCCAATACGAGGTCAAGCTCTGCTACCCACAGATCACCGCCAACTGTCCCTCTCTCTGGTCACTTTTGTCCCTGGGTGTGAAATCATGCCACAGCATACTTACACTAGGTTGCTTTTAAATCCATGGGGCAATCACTCTGCTCCTGCTATGGCTTTCGATGCAAGGTAGAAGGCAAGGGAAGGACTTACCAGAGTCCCCGGTCTGCATTCAGAATGTGGGCTCCACAGCAGTGGGGTGATGTCTGGCAGACAACTGAGGACCACAGAGAGCCGAGACCAGGGGAAGGAGGGAAAGAGGCTCCCCTGCACCATACTCCCGAGCCATCCTCCGCTCTGAGGTCCTGCTGCCCAGTTCTTCCCCTGCTTCCTCGCTCTGTTCTTTGGGGGGAGTGGAAACATGTTGTTATCATCAAACACAGCCAGGAGCCAAAGCTGGGCTTTAGCACTAAGTCCGAGGCAAAGGATAAAGGGATTGCTGGAACCAATGCTATCAGCTCCAAGCCTGGCAAGGGACACCTGGCTTCAAAGACAGCTCCCCTGAAGCGTTCTGCTTGAGAAGGCTGCTCCTGCACCCCCTAGGAAAGGTCTCTCTCTCCTGGTGGGCACTGGAGGCAGAATCTGCTGGGGTGATGACAGTGAAAGTATGCCACTCTTCTCCAGCCCTGTCAGACTGTCCCACGCCTTCCTTGGAGAGAGGGCCACCCGGCCAGGCAGCAGGCAGGAAGCAAGCAGTAGTCTGGGGAGGGGATGTGGTGGGCAGGCAAGTGGTTAATCCGGTCTGCAAAAGGAGGAGCAAGGGCCAGGGGCAGCCCCAGCCCTGGGTAAGGACGGGGGCAGCCAAGCTTCCTGGTCCAGGAAAGAGACCAGAGATGGAGCCGGGGTGTACCCTGGGTGCCAGACTCCCTGCTTGGCATGCAGACCTGCCCTCTCAGCCCCTCTTTTGGTTGGGGTGCCCCGGAAGTGAATGCTCGAAAAGATTTGGAGCAGCAGCTCCAGAAATACCTGTGTTGGGGAGGAAAGAGAGTGGCGGGTCCACAGAAGGCAGCAAACGCAGGGCGTTGGCAAGCCAGCCAGGCCGGTGGGTAAGGGGAACTGAAGGTCGTGAGGAAACTTGGGGTGGTGTTAAATCCCTGCCTGCAAGTGACCCACCAGTGCTGGCCTGGGCCGCCGTCCAAGTGCCCTGGAGCCAGCAGGGTTGGGATGTCTTGGTTGCTGGGCAGTAGGTCAGCGGCTTCTTGCACCCCCTGAAGATGCAGGGCAGAGCCCCCTCCCAATCCTGTGCAGCCCACTGCCCCTTCCCCTCACAACTGGGGTCTTTGAGCAGGGACGCTGGCCTGAAATATGGTCTCTGCTTCATGGGATTTGCCCGTTTCTCTGGCATCAATGTTGTCACAATGGTTAATTTTAAGCCACCTACAGTCTAACACTGGATGCCCCATTCCACACTTAACAGCTGGCGTGGCATCGTGAGCTAAGCTGTGTGTCTGTTCCAGCTCACCACTGAGATGGGGCCATCCCCTGGGGGCCGGGGTGAGTCACTGGTCATAGCTTCATTTGCTGTCACTTGGAGATCCACGACCTGCAGGCAGCCTGCCCAGGTCTGAATCCCAGATAAGGTGATATCTGCTGTGACCTTGGGCAAGCTCCTTAACCTCTCTGGGCCTGTTTCCCCACGCTACTCTGGGGACAATGACAGCAACGACCTCACAAGGCTCTTGTAGAAGTTGAATGACACGTTCCCTGCAGGGTGCTGAGGACAGCGCCTGGCGCGCCAGGCTGTGATTACTCAGGGACCAGAATGAGCAGCGGCTAAGCCAGGTCCCTGCGAGCATAACAAAGTGGTCCTGTTTACCCCGCAGGCTTCACGGCCATCACTCAGGCTAAGCCACGTTCCTTCTGGAAGATAGAGGAAGACAGACAGAGACCAATGCGCTTCTGTATGAGGGGAGCCTTCTGATGCCACAGGAAATGACCTGGACATGGTGGAAGGGGCTCGGAATCAAGGTTTGTTTTTTATTCTTATTGTATACATGACCATGTACCTACCAAGTGGTGATTTGGTTTAATGTATACGTTGTGAATCTAGCTAATTACCATGCCCATTACCTCATACACTTCTCACTTGTTTGTGATGAGCACAATTAAGAGCTACTCCCCGAGCAGCTGTCAAGTACACGATGTGTTAACATTTACTTCTGGGGCTCAGTGGTACAAGCACCTGCCTGGCAAGTGTAAGGTTGTAAGTTCAATCCCTGACACCAAATTAAAAAAAAAAAGAAAAGAACCATTTACTCCTGGCACCACAATGTGCGGTGTGTGTCCAGAACTGGTCTCCAACTGAAACCTGGTACCACCCCACCAACACCTCCCCAACCCCCTCACCCCCAATCCCTGGCCACCACCACACCACTCTGCCTCTGTGAGCTCAACAATTTTCCATTCCTTATCTAACTGACATTACTAATATTTGTCTTTTGTGTCTGGCTGACTACTTATTCAAATGTTCTTTTTAACGGTTGTCTACTATTCCATTGTACATATATGCCCCATTTTCTTAGCTACCCACTGAAGGATTCCCTGAAGGATGGACTGCACGTCTTGGCTACTGTGGATAATGAATGCTGCAGTGAATGCAAGAGTGCAGCATCTCTGCCACACAGGGCTCACTGCCTTTAGAGGTCCATGCAGTAGTCGATTGCTGGGTCATACTGCAGCTCTGTTCTGAATTGAGGAAGACTCTCCGTACTGCTTCCTGCTGCGGCTGTGTCCGCTTACTTCCGACCAGCAGTGCGCCAGACTTCCCTCTCCTGCACCTCTGCCAGCATGCTGGCCTGTGGGTGCTGGCCATTCCACCAGATGTGAGGAGGTGCCCCACAGTGGCTGGATGTGCATTCCCTGATGATTTGTGGTGCCGAGTGTCTTTTCCGGTATCTGTTGGCCATTCTCGAGTCTTCTGTCCAGACAGGTCTATTCCCATCCGCTGCTCATTTTCCAACCAGGCTCTTGGTTTCCTTGGTATTGCAAGCTCAGAGCTCCTTGAATGTCTTAATAATAATGGATGTCATGTGTTTTTTGTAACTGAGGCTTTTTGGCCCATCACACATTTTCAATAAAATAAGGGTTCTGGAGTTGAACTGCAGGAGGAAATCAAAGGGTAAGACAGCACGGAAGAGCACAAAGGCCCAAGGCCCAGCCCAGGCCCTGCCTCGCAGGCCTCACTGTGGGTCAGGGTGAAACGGGGCAACAGGCTTGGAGGGGCAGGTGTGGGGTTGGGTGGGGAGCTCTGGGTGGAAGAAGCAGGCAGCCCAGGCATCTCGTCATCATCAACAACAGCAGTTTCTGACAGTGGGAGCTCGCTGAGGAAGGCCTGCGTTGTCGTACCTGGCTGTGGCCTGCAACAGAGTGGAGGTGGCCCTCAGGCTCCTGGGTTCAAGCTACAGGCAGGACCACCAGTGGGGTGTCCGGAAACCAGCAGCTGCAGGTCTGAAGTTCAGACCCTGTGTAGAGCATCCAGCAGGCAGCACCAGTCCGCAACAGCCCCACACCAGAAGCAGAGCTGGGACCTCTGTCTGCAAGACGCGGGGATGTGGAGCGGGGCGCTGAACAGGGCGCAAGGTGGCCTGCTGTGGAACTCAGGAGAAAGAAGTACAGAACAGAACGTTAAGCACATTGCAAATATAAGTGTATAGATACGAGTGAACCAGGGAGAATAACACAGCTCCTGAAGCTACCGGGAAAATGTTCCCTGGCTCAGGGAAAAGATAGGTGATCAGGCAGGACTAAAGCCAGGCATGGTGGCACAGTCCTATAATCCCATCACCCAGGAAGCTGAGGCAGGCAGTTCACCAGGAGTTGAGACCAACCTGGGCTCCATAGTGATTTCAAGCCCTGCCTGGACTACATAGTGAGACCCTGTCTCAAAACAAAACAAAAAAAGACTCGAGTTAAAGGCTGCAGCGGCAGCCTCGTGGAAGGGGGTGTGCAGGTCCATCCCCAGCACTAAAAGCAAGAACGAAATGCAAGTGAACCATCCAGAAAGGGGAGAGCTTGGAGAGTATGTGTGGAGTCATGAAAACAAGGACAGCCAGGTGTTCAAGGACACATCTTCTAGGGCCCTGCCAGGGACGGGAACAGCAACTGGGACGCTTCCTCTCTACAACACTGACCACGAAAGGAGGAGACAATCGGGAAGAGCCAGAAATGACACGGGGTGCAAGGAAGGTCACTCTTCCACTGTGACAGAAAAGCCCTGAGCATCCGCAAGGTTCCTGGAGTGCACTGGGGGAGATCACGGTCTGCAGACCCTTGAAAGGTGTGAGGGCTGGATGGGGCTGGGGGCTCTTCAAGGAGGACTGGAGTGGAGAGCACACACTGACGCTGCCCCAGTCCCCTCATTTCACCCTAAGCTAAGGGGCCAGGCAGGGGAGGTGGCCGACCAGGGCTCTCCATGGACTGACAGGACTGAGCACCAGTCAGGGTGCCACGGTAACGAGCCAGGGCAGACCACACACAGGGCAGGAGCAAAGAAGAGGGGGATGGGTGTTGATTCAAGCCAACGTCTCACCGAAGTTCCAGGGAAACTGTCCTGGTCACAGCAGAGTCTGGGTCACAGCAGAGTCCTGGATCAGGACTCGACTCTGCCCTCAGCAGCTCTGTGATCTCACACTAGGCACTTGGTCAAGCTGAACTTGTAAGTGTTCCATCTAGAGAAGAGCCAATTGGGACTCAAAGGCCTTGTGGGGCCCTAGAGATTAAACTGAAATATATATGTGCAATTCCACGCATATTATATATGAAACGGATGTGTGTGACTGCTACGTGTTCATTCACACACCTATACCTAGTACGTACAGCGAGTATTCAGCAAATGGTAGCGTTAACAGCAGTAATACTGCACCTTTAATGATGAAATCAACCCTCAACAAATCAACTTATAATTACACAAGTTATACAATTTACCATGAGGTAGACACGGGAGAAAGAGCACTTCAGTGCTTGTAATTGAATCACCTGGAATTTGATCAGCGGGATTATATCATTTATATTGCAAATCAAAGCCATGCAGGTCTTTGCCAACACGCAGAGCATATCGCTCATGCCAAGAAATGTAAAACTCCAGTGTGGCTGATTGCACAGTTAACTTATTTGGTCATGAAGGGAAAACTACCCCACATATGTAGGAACTATTGCAGAAACCCTAAAACCCTAGGCTGCATATGGATGAGACATGTTGAGTGCCTTGTAGGAATTTTTATGTGTGAAGTCAAAAAAATATATTGCAGAAACAATGTTGCAAGATTAACCAAAAAAAGTTTTATTTTTCTTATTTCCTTCTCTAAACGAGCAGTAAGCCCGATGCTTCTGTTCCATTCTTTCTTCAGCTAGGATTTGCCATCTTCTCTGTTCCTTTGTCAAAGTAGAAAAACGCCCCACTGGTTCTGAGAGCATGCATGCCATTACCAAACCCACTTGAAACTTGTGTTCCTCCTTCTCCAATTCAAGCCCTCAATTTTCCATTTTTCTTTCAGTGTTCTTGCCATCTTCTCCACTCTTTGAGGTTGTCAAAGATCAGCCAAGTATCTTGTTGCCTGGACATGGATAGTGTTCTTGATCTGAGAAGAGAAGACAAGAGAAGAGAAGTGAAGAGAGGAAAGAAAGGAGGGGCAGGAGGGGAGGGGAGGGGAGGAGAGAGGACTAGGAAGGGAAGGGAAGGAAAAAGAAGGCAAGGGAAGGCAAGGCAAGGG
>RJWT010040063.1:0-12559 GCA_004365215.1 Cuniculus paca
CCTGTCTCAGCCTCCTGAGTGCTGGGATTACAGGCGTGAGCCACCACGCCCAGCCAATAGTAAGAATTTTTAACCTCTTATTCTATTCATTGATCTGTTTGTAGCTTATAAATTCCTCTACAGAGACCAAAGCAATTTTATTTCATAAACAAAACTCAGTTGTCATCGGAGCTGTACTGAAAGTTCTGTTTTGCGCTTTCCAGGTACATATATAGTAGGATTGCATTTCCCTCCCAACTAATTCCCTAACCCCAATAAGACTGGTTTTAGGTTTTGTCATGTGACCAATGAAATATAAGTGGAAGTGATACGTAGCTAGCACATGGCATATCTGCTTCATATGCATTTTTTTCTGTCTTGGTAGGTGTAGATGGACTCTCCAGTGGCCCCAGACTAACCCTGTGTGCCTTGGAAACCATATCTTTGTGCTATCTTCTCTCGTTGAATGTAGACTTCTCTAATTATTTGCTACAAATCAATATAATACAGCAAAGATAATGGGATGCTGCTTCCATTATTATATGACTTTAAATTCTGTCTTGCTTGTACATTCTCTGTGCAAGGAACAGAAACCTGTAAACAACTATGTGAGGTTGGATGCAGACCCTTCCCCAGTAAAACCCTCAGATGAGTCTCCTAGCCTTGACTAACACCTGGATAGCAGCCTACTGAGAGACGCTAAACCAAGTATCCAGCTAAGCCATACCTAGATCTTTAACTCACAAAGCCTGTGAAGCAATACATTTGTGTTAAGTTTCAGAATTGCTGGTGATGTGATACACAACCCTAAAATCTAGTTGGCAACAGGGAGATGAATCCCTCTGGAAGGCCACGTAGTATGAATGCAAAATAAAGGTTTGGTATTTAAAGCCACTATCATTTTAGAGCTGTTACTGATGAATTCATTAGTGGATCCTGAATTATAAGGATTTTGCTCTGCCTGGTGGGCCACCACTTTATCAAAGATAGAAACCCCAGCTATGATAGTCACCTTTAGTTGTGAAGACAACAGAATTTTGCACAGAACTCAAACTTGGTTGAAAAATCCCATTCCTCAAATTGATGCTAGATAAAATAATCCCCATGCCTTTCTCAGCTTTATTCAGTTTTAAAATACAGTATGACCTCATCCAAGTTAAAACCTATTCAAATTCCATCCTTGAAATGCAAATAGTACTAATATCATGCCAAATTTCATAGTAGTTGCCTCAAAAATCTAAAACAGCTAGTTCTATCATTGCTAAAAATAACAGCAGCATCTTCTCTGTTTGGTGATTTGCCTTCCTGACATTTTGTGTTTAGCAGGAGGTTAATTAGACACAATTGCAACACTGCTGTGCTGCCCTAGGGCAGAACACAATGGGCCAATTTGGAGACAACTGTATCTTAGAAACCCTAGGAGATACCAGCTTGAAATTTCCAGTAGGTTTAAAACAGGACCTTCTTTACAAATTTAGTAGCTTTATTGGAACTTTAGGTTTGCAACATAAGCTCTAATTGGACTAAAGTTTCCACTGCAACAAGCTGCTCAAGGACATGATGAAAAGTCAACTTTCTGTTGTGTTTATCTACTTCTTACCTCCTGGCACAACTGGAAATGTTAATATCCGGATGCCCTTCTATAGAAAAAAACTGAAGGCTTAAAAAAAAAGGATCTATATATATATTTTTTTTCTCTCCCAGAAGCTAATTTACACAAGTAGATCCCAGTGAAATAGAGATCAAATGTAAATGCAGAAGGCAAGTTTAGGGCTGGGGTTACACCTCAGTGGTAGAATGTTTGTCTAGCATGCACAAGACCCTGTGTTCAATCCCTAGCACCACCCAAAAAAAAAAAGAAAAGAAAAAAGAAAAAAGCAAGTATATTAGAAGTGACTAACTGCTTAGCTCTCTCAGTCTTAACCAAAGGGAGACTGTAATCACACTCTCGTGAGTATTTTTTGAAAGTTTTTCGTGAGCAAGCAGGTCAACCTGTGACCTTCTCTTTTATTCCTACCTTCCTTTCTCTTTTACTCCTATTTGAACTGCTATAACAAAATACCATAGCTTGGATAGCTCACAAACAACAGAAATTTACTGCTTATGGTTCTGGAAAGTCCAAGATCAAGGTTTAGTAGATTGGATACCTGGTAAGGATCCTACTTCCAGTTCATAGATGGTACATTTTAGCTATGTCCTCACATAGTAGAAGGGACAAGGAGGCCCATAGACCTCTTTCTAGGGCTCTAATCCCACTCATGAGAGCTCCAATCTCATAACCTAAGATTTCCTAAAAGCCCCACTTCCTTATACCATAACCTTTCTGATTAGGCTTCCAGATACGACTTTTAGAAGGATAGAAATATTTGAACCATAGCACCTTATTCTCAGCTTGGAAGATGCTTAATCTGCCCTTGGCCAAGTAGTCTTTCTTCTAAATCTCAACTCATGCTGGGTCACTTCTGCCTCCAAGTCTAACAGGTCTGCTCAAGTCATTAGAGGAAACAAGTCTGGATTCTAATCTCAGACTCCTCACCTACTTGTTGCAGGAATTTAATAAAATTATTTTATCTCTCTAAACTTTAGTTTCCCCAAAGGGGGATATCTTAGAAGTTGTAGAATAATTTAGCTAAGACAATATATAGAAATTCCTTGGGTACCTGTTAAGAATTTTTCCCACTTTGATTTACTACTGATTATATTTAGCATCTAATTATGCTTGGCTCTAAAATCTCTGGAAAAGTGTTAAATTTTTCATATTTATGTCTGGCTCCTTAGCTATCCTTTAAGTGTCATAAAAAGCAATTGTCATTATTCTTTTTATTGAAATCAAAACCTGGTACACAAGAACAGTTTGTTTGATGGTGTAAAAAATGATAGTAGTGTCTGCCTCACAGGCACCTGCCACAGTAACTTGCTCCCTAAAATGACTTAATGCATTGAATGATCCATGGGACACACAATGAAAAAATCATAGTAGTATTAATTTTACTGACCCTGTTGGAATATGATAATTTTCACTAATGTGAAGTTTAAATGCACTGAAATGAGAAACTTATATTTTTCAATTCTGGGGACAAGAGACATTCAGTTTGCCATGTTTTATAAAATTAAAGGATCATTTTTGTTTGTCCCTATGTGACTGCTTTTGGGTATATTCTTGTGCTAATTAAGTCTATTTCTCAGGGATTTTTCAGCAGAACATGCTCCATTTACTCAGGCATGAAAGGCAAGATTCCCTTTACATATTCATAAATTTAGAGAGGAGATTCAAGCTCCTCAGGAGAGGGTAAATTTGTGGCAGGAATATGTCAGATGCTTGAGGCTGTTTTCTTTTCCAAGGAGAAGGTCTCACATCTGCTTCCTTTGTGTACCCTAGAAAGGAATACAGTTGTCTGTGAAACTTCTAAGACCTGGAGAAATCATGCTGAATCTAGAATATATTTTTGTGTGTAGGCTAAGTGGGATTCATACAAATATTCTAGTATCTTCCATCACTATATTAAATTCCTTAGACAAGGAATTCTAGTAATAGAAAGAACCTGAAGAGAACTTCACTGGCAGGAATTCCTGTCAGCTTACAGCTGTCTGGATTCTCCGCTTGGCCAGTCTTCACTCAAAAATAAAAGGGAACAGTGCCAGAAGACAGGCGGTGGAAGTATGAACACATGATGGATTTTACATAAAGGCATAGATTGAAGATAGTGCATGTTATCATTCTGCCTTTTTACTCCCTGAAGGTAATATATTTCCCTTAACGTTTTGCTAAAACTGTCAGTGTTAGTTTCAAAATACTATGCATTTTAGTACCAATTATTTTATAGCAAAAGTCATGCCAAAACAAAGACCACTTGTGGTTGCATGCTTTAGTCACATCTCTGCATTTTCCTGCTTTTCAGTCACACTCTTGCCCTTTCCAAAGTAGGCATGTCTTCTCTGAGATAATCCTGTCTCTGGTGATAAGATGTGAAGTCTGCATTTGAACATGACTCAAACCTTCCTTCTACATAAGAAGTGCTGCTCAGAATGTGCTTACTATTGCCATTGTAACCTACACTGTGAATTATATTGCATCTTTTTATTAAATATTATTGTTATGTATTAATATCATTGTATTGATACATCTGGCAATAATAATAGAAAAGTGATATCATTAGGATTATGAAAATGATGTTGACTATGCTGATTCACAGCAGTTAGAATCTTCTGAATTGCTCCGGTAGTTGACTAAGCTGCTGTTACAAAGGTTTATGAGATCTTTCGGTCCAGCAAATAAAAGATCAGTGCTAGAAATTACAGAAACAAATGACCTATTCAAACCCACATGTTACTCCTCATTAATGTCAAGAGTTGCTAGATTACCTGCATAATATGAAAATTATCAACTATTTGTGGAACTTGTGAGCCCTTTGGTATGGGGAACTGATGCATGTCCCCCATGAAGGGTCAACACTGGACAGCATGAAGAGACAACCAGTAGAAATTAATCTGAAAGGACTAATTTAGAATGAATCAGTAATAATAATAGTAAGGGCTAACCTATAATTCATCAGCAATAATTATATTAATAATATATCTTAAATGTGAATTTGTCAACTATATAGAATGACATTAAATTTAGAATACTTTGGTTTTGCCGACTGGTAAATGACAGTCCACTTTCTCTAGGATATTTGTTTTTCTATTTTATTGAAACATAACATTAGGTAACTGATAACATGTATGTATACCTTTTTTTTTTGTTAGCCTTGCTAAAGTAGAGTTTGATATAATTTCAATGTAAAATTCCAAAACTTCTATGTTTTTTAAATTTTATTTTAAAGAGAATAAAACCATACAAAATGATATAGAATAAAGCCAATCAAAACAAAACAATGAGAGTGATACTGGACTTCAAAACAAGATAATAGGAAATCAACAATTGCTACTGTAATGCCTCATGTTGTCTTCAAAATAGCTGGCCATACCAAAAGACATAAATAAAACAGAACAGAATAAAACCAACCAAAATAAAACAATGTAAGTTATACAGGACTTCAAAACAAGATAATAGGAAATCAACAATGGCTACAATAATATATCTTGTTATCTTCAAAATAGCTGCCCGTACCATCAGACATAATAGAATCTAACAAAACAAAACAGAATAAAACCAAACCAACTAAAACAATGAAAATGATATAGGACTTCAAAACAAGGTAATGGGAAATTAACAATGGCTGCCACCTTCTCTTTTTAGAAATTTCCTCCTCTTTCACCTTCACAATATCTATTGCACATTTTGGATCCCACTAGCTCCTTTGGTTTTTTATACTAGGGAGAAAACACAATATTCAGTCATGTGAGTCCAAACCATTTCACCCATGAGCATAATCTCAAGTTGCATCCATTTACTTACAAGAGCCAAGGTTATCCTTCTTTATAGCTAAGTAGCTTTCCATTGTATAAAAATATCATATCTTTCCTAACCATTCCTCTGTTGATGGGCAAGCCACCCCTGCATTTTTCTGGGTCCGCATCACATGGAGCATTGTCTTGTCTACTCTGACCTTCAGTCCATGAATTTTCTTTTGAGTCAAATGTGTTTCTTGTATATAGCATATTGATGGATCTTGTCTCCTGATCCACTCTGTGTTTCTTTTTATTGGTGAGTTGAGACCATTTACATTAATGTTATGATTGACATACACTGGCTCATCTCTACCATGCTATACTCCTGCCATTGGTCCCCTACTTTTCCCCTTCATTCATTTGCCTGCTCTGCTCAGTAATCCCCCTCTGCTACTGTTCCTGGAACCATGGTTATCTTTATCTCTCTTTAGAATATCCTTCAGCACTCTTTGTAGGGTTGGTTTGGTGGTCATAAATTCCTTCAGTTATTCTTTATCATGAAAGTATCTTATTTCTCAATTAATTTTGAAAGATAGTTTTTCTGGGCACATCAGTCTGGGTTGGGAGTTGTTTTGTTTCAGTACTTGAAATACTTCACTCCAAGTTCTCCTTGACTTGGTGGTTTGTGTTGAGAAATCTGCTGTGATTTTGATGGGTTTTCTTTTATAGGTGATCTGTTTCATTTCTCTAACAGCTTTTAATAGTCTGCTCTTGTGCTAAATTTCCAGGATCTTGATTATTATATTGGGTGTAGATTTGTTTTGATTATGGCTAGCTGGAGTTCTATATGCCTCAGTTATTTGAATTTCACTTCCTTTCCCCATGCTTGGGAAGTTCTCCCATATGATTTCTGTAAATAGACTTCTGATGTCATTTGTGTTGACCCCTGCTTTTTGCTGACATCTATCAGCTTAGATTATTTTTCTTTATGTTGTCTTGTAGCCGTTGAATTGTTATTTCCTGGTTCCATGTTATTTTTAAGCGATCTTTCCTTTTGCAATGGCTAGTTGCAATCTGGTCTTCAAGTTCTGAAAGTCTATCATCAGCTCCTTTTCAAGCAATTTTGCTAGCTTTCAATGGAGTTTTTAATTTCCTGGATAGCTCTTTGAAACTGTTTCATGCATTGTATTTCTTTCCTGTATTGTTCTTTCAAGGTTTCCATCATTTTCCAATGCTCTTTTTTATCTATGTCTTCTTTAGATATGTTCAGCATTTATTACATTATGTTTGTCATTTTTTCTTTTACCTGAGATATTATTTCTGATCTGATTTTTACAGCCTCATGAAGTGGTTTCTTTGCTTCGGTTGCTATCCTTTCAGAAATTTCAGGTTTGTGACTTCCAATTTGTTCTATTTTTATGTCTCCTAGACTCATTCTGTGTGGGCTTGAGGTCTGAGGTTACCTTTTGCTCCTTTGTCATGACGTTTTCCTAGGTTCCTCCAGATGAGTTGGTTTTGGGGTCCCAAGCACTTCCTGCATTGGCTGCCCATTCACAGTGTAGGGAAATGGGTCAGGCACCTGGGTTTCTCCTATCCTAGGTTCTCAGGGAGACAGTAGGTTGCATGGCTGGCTTTTCCAGACACATGTAACTATACCTAGACTCCCTGATGGTGGTAGATGTTCAGGAGCTTGACTGGCTAGTTCTCCCCACTGGTGCTGGCTACCAGTCCCTGATGGTGGCTGGTGGACTTGTGAGGGCATCTACATTCAGTTTCTTCTTCTGTTGTTTACAGTTCTGTTATAATGTCTGTGTTGCATACCAGATATGTGCTGGGTATGGACCCAATCTTGGCCTCTGAATATGGGGGCTGAGGCTGGTCTGTTGGTGGAATTCTTCAGAGTCCAACTGCTGTCTCCTTGCTGTTGCTTCAGATGCTTCCTCATTACTGGCTGCACTGATTACTTCTGCCTCCAGAGTTGTCTGTGTGTCTGAGTGCTGGGCTGTTGTCTTAGGTCTTGGGGTTCCCACTGACCTTACACTTTTTCAGCTAGCCTGCCTTCCTCCAGCTGGCCTGCCCTGTGGGATGTAATGGAGGGCAGAGAGCATGGACTCACTTTCTTCCAGCCAGACTGCTCTCTGGGATAGCTCCAAAACTTCTATTTATGCAACCCAAAATATTTATGTTGAAATTATTTTTGATGAGAAAAGGTAAAAATTAAAATATTGATAAAATTTGTGCATAAATCCTGCTGAAAAACTATTTAATTTCAAAATATAACTGCAGACTTCTGAAAAGATGGTGGAACAGTAAACAGCAGCAAATCATCCATTCCAAGATTTGGAAAGCAGACACTAGAGTATAACAACTTGGGGAAGAAAAGGAGAGAGTTGGATTTCTGGAACTCAGGAAAGATCTGAATGGAGAATTAGAGCCCACAGGAAAAGTGAAGAGACAATCTCAATGCAGAAAAAGCAGGTGGCAATCTGCGCTTTCTCCCTGACTCCTGGCTTGTGGCATGAGAGGGGAGGTTCAAATCTAGAGACACAGTGAGTATGGGTGATTCCAGAGGCCTCCAAATAGAAACATACCAGTGGAATGGAGAAGTGGATGCTGTGAGCTATAACAACTGATGAGTTATGCTAGTTCAAGCATCACTTAGAGCAGGAGCTTGGACGGATGCCATTTTAGGTAGAAGCCAACCGAACCGGAGAACCAGTGAGTGGTTTCATCTCACGGCTCCAGTGACTGGATGAGGCATAACTGTAGGTGATATCCAGGGTCAAGAACTGAAATCAGGCTAGCAAGAGACACCCAGTGTATTGTAGGCTGAACAACTCAGGCTCCAACCCCACAACCAGAGGCCAGGATCAACCTGAACCTCAATGGAGTTGAAAACACCAGAACTGAATTGGTGCCCCACTCTATCCCTAGTGCAGCCTTGTGGGAATCATCTAGCACAGATCTGGGCTCTGTCTGCCTCCTTGGTCTACCCATGACAGCAGAGACATGCCATGAAGCAGACATTACTACAAAGCTGTAGACCCTAGAAGACAACCACAGGTTTTAAATCACAGAGAAATCTTTTTTTTCTTCCTTTGCTTTTTCTCCTCCCTTGATTATTTTTCTTTTTTTCATGAGTGTGAACATGGTTTTTAGCTTTTTTGTTTCATTTACTTTTTGTTTTGGTTTTTTTGCTTCTTTCATTCCTTCCTCTCTTCTTCATCAGTTCCTCATAACTTAGGTAATCATTCTTTGTCCTTCAGCCTTGTTTCTAATCACTATCTCCTTTTATTTCTTTATTTTGTCCTCCTTTAAATCTTCTCACTGAGGGTAAAATTGCTCTATTGAGG
The DNA here is from genome assembly GCA_004365215.1 of Cuniculus paca. Lineage (NCBI taxonomy): Eukaryota > Metazoa > Chordata > Mammalia > Rodentia > Cuniculidae > Cuniculus > Cuniculus paca. The sequence continues at coordinate 8,664 of RJWT010040063.1, forward strand.
GGATGTTTACTGCATGTAACTTTCTGATTTGTTTTAGATTTTGCTATATGACTATAAATATTGTACCTATTGTTAAAGGTGGCAAAGTAACAGTTACCACAGTTTGTCATTTTCTAGACTGTGCTTGTTTTTGTTACTGATTGTACTACTTTAGCCAAGGTGACATAGTTGTAATCAATTGTTCTCCCTTGTATTCCAGTATTAAGATAGTTTGGAGGTCATAAAAAATGCTATAGTCCAGTGCCAAAGAACTGGATGCTAGGCCAAATAGGTAGCAACTTCTTATCCCTGTTAAATTGCAGAGGCAGAATCTCGGGACAAACTCAAAAGCCAGCTACACCTGGAAGACATCTCTGAAAAGCAATCATTTCCTAAAGAGACCTCAGTCAGAGTAATAGCTACAAACCACAAGCAATTTACAAGCATCCATTCAGAAAACACATCAAGGAAAATAAAAAATGAGAAGACACACAAGCAAGATGCAGCCCCAGACCTCCAATTTGCCCAGGACAAATCCAAGGGGCACTGAAGTAAAAGAAACCAAAACCACCCACTGAATTTTCTGAAATTTTCTGAAATGATAGCAGTGGAAGTAACAAAGCAGATGAATCAATCTCTAGAAAAAAAATCTGAAATAATTTCACAGATAACTAAAGAGATGATGACCATAATGAAGAGCATGATCAGTGAATCTAGAGTAGATACAGATAAATAAAATAGAGGAGCTTAGGAAAGTGATGGAAATATGAAACCCAACATAGGAAAGAACTAGATAGATATCATGAAACAGATTCAAACAGATATCCAAGAGACTAAAAATTCTATTGAAAGTATACACAACCCAACATGAGGACAGAGTATCAGCTCTGGAATGTAGTTAGAGATCAGCAGTTAAAAGACTTCTTAAAAATATCAAGGGATCACAAAAAAATCAATCTGTAAGGACAGTTAGAGGGAGATATAGGTAGGAATGATATAGGACCTTAGTAGCTGATGGTTGTGTTTACCACAAGCTTATCATATGCTATATATTTGAAGGACCTATCTCTTATAAAACTATTACATGTACTTAGAAACAAAGGCTAAGACCCTGATTGGTATAGATTACATGAATCAGCAAAGCAGTTATTCTTAGAAACCAGCTTACCCCTTATAAGGATGAATACAGTGGTCTCCTGACTATTGGGGAATTCAGTTGAATTCTTCTTTCCTTGTAGCATGCTGTTGCAAGAGAGCTAGATCTTCCACATTTGCACAGTGAATAAACTTTACCTTTACACTGCTTTCACTTCTGACTTCCTCATTCTCTGCTTGGAGCTTTCAACTCTGAGCCGGTCTTACCCCACTTCCTGATTCTTTGCTGGGGTAAAAGCGAGAGACTCAGAGATTTGGGGTGGGGGAGACAGGATGTCATTGAAGAGCCCTGGCCCTTCAAAGATCACCTGTCTAATGCAACAAATCCAACAGTTGCTAGATGATGAAAAGAAGAATAACATAAGATTAATTGAAACCAATGAAAATCAGAAGATAACACAGTGGACATAAAAAGCATGTTCACAGAAGTAAGGTAGAAAATTTGCCAAGCATGGAAAGAGAATTTGACATACAGATAAGTGAGACATACAGAATCCAATTAGCAATGATCAGAAAAAACTACACCAAAGCATATTATACTTAAGATTCAAGAAGTACAATACAAGAATAAAATGTTAAAACCTGTTAGAAAAAAGAAAGAAATCACCTATGAAGAAAATCCCATTAGAATCACAGCATACATCTCAATTCAAATCCTTAAGTAAGGAGAGTTTATTATATTACAAATCTACCATGATAAAAGCAGGATGCTACTGGCAAAAAAAGCAGAAAGTCAATGGAATAGAATTGAAGGTGCAGAAATAACTCCCAGCACAGTCAGCCACCTTTTTTAACAAAAAGGCCAAACACATTCACTAGAAAGATAGTTGCTTTAATAAATGGTGCTAGGAAAACTGGCTATCCACATGCTGAAGATTAAATGCCGACTCATATCTCTCACAATGCATTAAATTGAAATCAAGCAACAGGCATGCTGGTGCATGCCTGTAATCCTAGCACTTGGGAAACTGAGGCTAGAGAATTGCAGTGAGTTAAAAGTCAGCCTGCATTACATGGCAAGATTCTGTCTCAAGAAAAAAAAAAACTAGAATCAAAATGGATCAAAAAATCTAAATATTAAAACAGATCTGAATCTGCTGGGTGATAGAATAGGTAAAACTGTTGTAGACATAAGTGTATGCAAAGACTTTATTAAAAAAAGAAACCAAATTGCACAGGAATATTAGAAAAAAATCTACGACTGGGATCTCATGTTAAAATGATTTTTCTCAGCAAAAGAAACCACCAACAGAGTGAAAAGACAACTTAGAGTACAGGAAAAAATTTACCAGATATTCCTCAGACAAAGGACTAATAGAACGTATAAAGAACTAAAAAAAACTAGATGCCCCAAATTTAAAGACCCAATGTAAAAATGGGCATCTGAAATGAATAGTCACTTTTCAAATGAAGAAGAGCAAACACAAAATAAATAGCTGAAGAAAAGTTCAGATACACTGGTCACTTAAAAAATGCAAATTAAAACAACACTTAGATTTCGTCTCACTCCAGAAAGATTAGGTATCATCAAGAAGTCAACCAATAACAAATGCTGATGAAGCCCTGGGGAAATAGGAACACTTGTCCACTGTTGGTGGGAGTGTAAATTGATACAACCACTTTGGAAATCAGTATGAAGATTCCTCAAAAATACTAAAATTGGAGGTTTCATTTGACCCAGCTGTTTCCCTATCTTCCCGAAAGAGTTAAAAGCATCATACTGCAACAATATATGCACACCCATGTTTATAGCAGCATAATTTATAATAGCTAAATCTTGAAAACAACTCATTTCACCATCAATCGATGAATGGATAAAGAAAATGTGGTTTTTATGTACAGTGGAGTACTAGTTTTCCATAAATAAGGATAAACGTGAGACATTTTCAGGTAAATGGATATGCCTTGAGATCATACTTTTAAGTGAAACATATTGGACATAGATGTTTAAATATTGCATTATTCCTCTTATGTAAAAAAAGGAAGTGTAAAATAGACAATAGATACTGGAAAGTAGGAAAAAAATATTAAAATAGGAATGAGATCAGGGGGGAGGAGAAAGGGAAAGAGGGAAAAGGAAAATAAAGAAAATAGAAGGAAAAAATGGAAAGAAAGCTTTTGTAAATAAGGAGGAAATAAGGATTGAGGGGAGGAGAGGGGAATAGGGAAAAAAGAAGAATCAAGATATTTTATGTACAGGGAAAAGTTCCCTATGATGAATGTGATCATTATGTATACCAAAAGTGTACTAATAAAATTAATTTTTAAAACAATATAGATACAAAAGAAAGCAAATCTTTCTTTTTTGTAGTTGCACTTATACAATTTTAAAAAATAAGACATAAATTCAAGCCTTTTTTCTTTATTGGACCCATAATCACATTTGCATCACTATACTGATTGAGTTTATCTTTAGTTCAGACATAGATATTTTTTAAATGTCATACTATTTATGATTACCTGTACTAGCCTCCTTAGGTAGTTATTTTCTGTATATATGATAAAACAATTTATAGGCTATTTGACAAATGCTTCCTAAAAGGGGTGAATAGAAAAACTTTGTTGATTGCAGAACGCAAAAGCCTTCAAATGGATAAGAGAAATAAGAGTTGCTTGTGTCATAATATGGAAATTTCTTCAGTATAAATGATTACAGTTAATGTTAGACTACTATTTTCTTTCAAATAAATGTTCTAATGAATCAAGTTCTATAATGTTTCAAGTGAAAATTTAGCTATGTGCAGCAAATTTTTAAGAGAAAA
>RJWT010040064.1:0-12563 GCA_004365215.1 Cuniculus paca
GTTTTTTAAAGAATCTCCATACTGATTTCAATAATGGTTGTGCAGTTAACATTCTCATCAACAATGAAGAAAGGTTCCTTTTCCCCAACAGTCTCTCCAGTGTTTGCTATTGGTTGATGTTCTGATCATAGCCATTCTTTCTGCAGTGAGATTAAATCTCAGTGTTGTTTTAATTTGCTTTGCTTGAATGGCCAGTGATGGTGAACACTGTTTCATGCAGTTATTGGTCATTTCTACAAAGAGTTTTTAAGTACACTTTTAAATTTAGAACTTACACAACTTCACGAGTTTAAACGCAAAATTGCGTTATTTTTCTGGAGTAATATTGATTGAATTTTGCATCATCTGATGGAACAATAACTCTCTAAGAAGATTAAATTGAGTCAAAGAAAAAGATTAAAGAGTTAGTGTCTGTGTATATAACTTGTGGATACCTGATATTTCGGGGCCACTATCACTGCATCAAAGTTATGCTATGAAAGACCACTGTCAATGATAAAGAAGCTTTTTATGGAGGAGGGGTAGTAGTTGTAATTGGCCTTGATGCTCCGTTCTAAAGGAAAGCTGATGTGAAAGAGATGCATTGCTTTGAATGTACCTTTGCTCTCACTGCAAAGCTGGTGGTAGAATGGAGGCACGACTATCGAAGGAAGAGTGGGGACAGGGGAGGAAGGGAGGAAGCAAACAGAAGAGTGAGGCTTTGATGGTCCGGCCACATGGATGCAAAAGCAACTCGGTGCAAGCAGTAAATTGCATGCTGATCTTTTTGGTGAGTAGCTTCAGGAGAAATTCCATTTCAGAAAGGGGTGACTAGTGGATTTTGCTTGCCTGGTCCTTCTGAGGTTGCAGTGGGACATATCAGGGCTAAGCTTCCTTCTCCTGCCATTGTAAATGTGATTCCGCTGTGATGTCTACAAGGTTGCATCCTAGTACACTGTGAGCAGAGAAGTCTGTGTTTTGATATTTTCTAGTTCTCAGTCACAGATCTTTTCAGCGTGCTCAGGGAGATTTTTGGGAACCCAGTTCTTCTTTGGTTTACGGTTTCTGTCTCTACTCTCACTGTATTTTTCCCTTTTTTCCATTGGATAAGGATATGGATAAGACAAGGTCACACGTCTAATCCTGTCTTTTCTCTAGCTAGGAGGTAGCATCATGCCAGACATTGTGTTTGCTTTCAACTCATATCTGGAAGTGCTGAGTAAACCTGGGTCAGTTGTGTTTGGGGAGTGTTTAAACCAGGTGGAGGTGTCCAGCCAGGGAGAGACAAAGGCTTGCTAGGAAAACAGGGCCCTGATCCACCACAGGAGCGGAGGATTAGGTTGCTCTAAAGGAAAACCTAGCTACTGGCAGGCATTTGTTAAATAATGACTGATGGGAAGATAATGACCGAGAGTTTCTACATGTTGTTGCAGGCATTGAGTGTTTCAGTGTAGAGCGCAGAAAGATTGCGTCCTCGTCCTGTGTTCCCAAGGGAGAGAGGGAACATAATCATGCGAATCGTAAACAAATAATGGGACTTTTAGATCTAAATCAGTGGTGTTAAGAGAAAATGGAACAGAATAAATCATCAGGGAGAGGGCTATGTGGTTAGAGAAAGCTTCTCTGAGGTCACATCTATAAAAACCCAAAGTGAAAATAGGAAACCAGTTGTTTGAAATCCTGGGGAAAATCATTTTAGACTGAACACATAGCAAACCCTTGGGACCAAGGTCAGAACCAGTTTGGTGGATCCAAAAGCACTCGCTGCCAGGAGCACTTGATGCAAAGATCTCAAAGGGGATGTGACAGGAGTTGAAGCTGGGGCTATGCAGGGTAACGTATGCAACCTTTTAGATCAAGATGAGTTTGAATTTTGAACTGGAGACGCAGGTCAGTGGTAGAGTGATCATTGGCATGTGCAAGGCTGTGAGAAAGTTCAGTCTTTAGTATTGTTTGAAGTTTATTCTCAGTGATATAGGAAACTCCAAACAATTTTTAGTAGGGAGTAGTTGAATCCAGTTTCTCTTTAAGAAAAAGCCATTGGCTGATGTGTGGAGAAGGAGAAAGAGAGGAAGTAGGGTGTGGGGCCAGAGATCACTGGAGAAGCACCACAGTCGTAAAACTGAGTGCTGTGGACTGGGACAGCAGTGATGGAAACAGCAGAAAGTCTACTCTAGAAGACATTTTTCCTTTTAGGTCTGATTAAAGGTTCTGATGAGTTAGATGTGAAAGATGAAGGAAAGAAAGGAAGCAAGGATACCAGTAACTTTTTATTCTAAAGGATATTATGAGAGTGGGGTGCATCTTACTGAGAAAGATATTATAGAAGGATTTTTGGGGGAATTATTGTGGATCAGAATTGTATTTTGAAACTCTTTAAATTTGAGATGCTTATCAAACAATGGGTAGGTAAAGAAATAGCTGCATTTTCTACACAGTAAGCATTTGGATGTGTTCTCTGTATAGTAATCTCTTTAATCTTCATGATAACTTTATGATCTATGTGATGCTATTGTTATGATCTTCCACTCTTTAAGCGTGAGGCACCTGAAGTTCAGAGAGGTTTAATACTTAGTAGACAGGAAGTGATGGGAAGTCTGACTCTTGTGGTCTGTTCTCTTAGCCATGTACCATATCCTTTTTGGATGAAATCTGCTTACCAAGATTTGAGGCAAAGAAGTGCTATTCTTTTTATTCAAAAATAGGTTAATAAATACCATGATTATATAAACAAAATATCTTCTAATAAGAATATAGAATTAGCACAGTGATACATTAAGAAAAAATGGAAGTAGTTATCCCTAAAATTATTATTTGAGCCTCACTTGCTAAGGACTTTTAACAAACATTTATGGAATAAATGTTTCTTATATTACATGAGCTTGAGAAATGTAGAAAAGTAAAAATAGATTACTATATTCCTTTTACTTTATGAAACATTGAACTTCAGTACTAACACTCAAAAAAGTCATTTATGAACATTTTGACATGAAAATTCTATACATGGAATGTTAAAACAGAACATATCATACTGAAATAATTATTTGCTGTGGCCACATTGAGTTCATGCATAAAACACAAACTTGTATAACATGAGGTAAACTATTGACAGAATCTGATAAACATTTTATTAGACAATAGTCATTCAATTAAAAGAATAAATGATCAGATATTTGTATGTGATATTATGCCAATAATTTCCTCAATATTAGTAACCAGGAACAGGGAAGTCTGTATGGATGAGAAATGTAGGTGGTTTAATCCAATAAAAATAGAAGATTTAAGATTATGGAGTTTCTCAAGTACGTTGCTAATGACTTTGGATTTTACACTGAGAGGTAAAGGTGAACCACTGTCAGTACAAATAAAAAACATTCAAGAGTGTATCGTCTAGATACACTTGGAGTGTAAGTAACAGGAAATGAGCCAGCTCCAGGGTGAGTGAGGAGATGTAGGCAGAGGGCAGGATCTCAGGCAGCCACTCAGGGGAGAGGAACAGACTTGCGTAGTGGGAAGGCGAGGAAGAGGGTGAGGGATTATTACGCCTATCACAGGTTAGGATAAAGTCTCTAAGCTCCAAAGAATAAGATCCAGACAGTTTGGAAAATGCCTGAAATAAGTAACTCTTGAATTCTATCCTGATCAAATTAGGTCTTGTGTCTGCTCTAGACTAAAGAATTGTTGAAATAGAGTACTAGAAAGAAGAAAATTTCCAGTTCCTGAGGTCTTAATACCTTGACAAATGTTTTTAAGACAACTAAACTAGATAACTATGTTTAATCAGAGTATGTACAAGACTGAGAGGCAACTGATGATGAGCTGAACAGCTTTCTGTAGCGATATGAGGGTCACAGACATGGGAATTATACTGGACCATCACTATCCTTGAAATTAACTTCATAGTTTTAGTGTCATATAATTATAAAACCCAGGTTAGGGTCTTTGGAAATAGGAATAATTTCTGACACTCAAATATGGATTCTATTTCCAGTTTATTCTTCTTCTTTCTTCTGGCTTCATTACTGACACGCATGCACACTCATACACACACACCACCACCACCTCCATCACAACGCATTAGGAACAAGTTAATAGGCTCATGGTTAACCAAACTCTGATTTACTAAAACACTGAGCCTTTGGACAAATACTCTCACATAAACTAAGAAAATTTGGGAATTTTTTCCCCTTCAAGTTGAGCATAATTAATTAAGTCATGTCTTCAACCCAGTGATAAAGAGTTTCCAACAAAAGCCATCTGTGCTAAAGTAGTATTGCAATTTCTCAACTTTTCCCCCCTTCATTGGTTTGTTTCTCTCTAATATAAACCATGCTCCTCTCATAAATAGAGAAAAATATATGTGTATTGGGAAGGGTCATAAAGAATTTGGAAAGATGCAAATAGATTTTGTGTTCTTCATAAACACTGGTCAAAGTTGTCTGAATTCAGACTGTTCCTGGAAGAATTAAACTTCTGCCTTACTTCTCCCTCTTTCCCTTTCCTAATGAATTGGAACAGAGGAATAAATCCTATCTTATGATTTCCTGCTTATAGAGATAGAGCGATGTAGGGAGGTGGAAATCTCCCAAATAATTTGACATTGGATTTCAAAAACTTCAATTTCTGTTCACATTTTACATATAATAAAAAATAGATAGTTGTGTTATTCAGTATGTGGTCCTAATGGAGCTCATTTGTATCATTAAGATCTAGGATTATTTTCTATAAACAAGAGATAGAAACTGAATAATTTTACATAATAATATAAAGAACCACAGTCATTCTTCACAGTTTTCAGTGTATAGTAATGAAAATTATTTCTCTCAGTATAGATTTAGATAGTAATGTATTTGAAATGATCGTGGGAGGTAGGGGTGTGTGTGTGTGTGTGTGTGTGTGTGTGTGTGTGTGTGAAAGAGGGAGGGAAGAAGAGGAAAAGAGAGATTGGAATCACATCTATTTTGTCATCCCTGGAAGGTATGGTGTAAATAGGAAACATTTAAGATCGTATTACTCCAGCATCTTTGGATTCTAAGTGACAGGAAATCAATTGAAATAAGATTTAAAAAACAAAAAACAAAAACCCTCCACTTGGCTCCCAGAGAGAAAATCCCAGCGGTACCAGCTTCCAGCGTAGGGTCTCTAATGCCGGAGTTGAATCTAGCTTCTCTTTACAGCTAAAGTCTACTTTTCTATCAGTTTCCCTTATTTCTTATGCTTCTATGGTGCCTGGCAGTAGCTAAGATGTGCTTGATCTTCTCTGCTAGCTTTTTTAACACACACACACACACACACACACACTTTTCTCTTGCCTAATTGCTTCTGAAAAATCTCAGTGAGCACTCTGCTGAGAGAAGAGGGATTAACCCGTGACAGTGGCCAGACTACAGCGCCAACTGTGCAGATCTGGATCATGAGCTCACCTCTGAGTCCAGCCCCACCTAAACCACACGGAGTGAATGTGGGTGCGGCTGGTCCCCAAGGAAATGCAAGGCACGATTACAAGCAAAAAGAATGATGCCGGGTCTGAAAAACAGCACATGTCCACCCAGGAGCCTAGGCTGGCCTCTCACGACTGCCGGAGAGGCCCGAATGGAAAGCAGACTTCAGGCTGCACGACCCACTCGGGCTGTTTCCTGCAGGCCTCCTCCTCTCGAGTCCAGCCCCCAAACCCTGCTGGCACTTGGCTTGCTCTGGGCTTTCTCCCTTAGTCTTCAGGATGTGCCCTGTAATGATTACTGTGTCCCAAGAGTGCCTGTGTGAGGGCCCAGTGCTTTTTTATTTCCTCCTAGAGAGCCAGAGAGTTTTACTTGGAACTGCCCCCAAACCTGCAGCAGAAGCCATAACGCACATAAACGCTGTGGCTAGGCATGAATGCGAGTAGAGTGACAGGGCAGTGATGGAGAGAGCGGTCCTTTTGCAGTCGATTCTCCGCCACCAACGGAGACCCAGGTTCCAGGCGGTGAACAGTAATGAACAGTGCAGATGCCCAAGGCCACGAGCAAAGCAGAGCTGGGGGAGTGGCCACCTGCCAAGCCAGTGACTCAGGAGCTGACACGAGACAAGCCCTCTTCATTTTTTATTTTCCAAATAAACTGGAAGGTGACCCTTAGATGCGGGAGGCTGACATTTTGGTTACACAATAGTAAAAATCAAAAAATTAGAAGCAACGGCAAAAGGTACAATGTGTTATTACTTTCAGATGGGGAGGCTGCAGTGGGACGGCTGTTTCGCAGTGCCTATTTTAAGCGATGAAGACACAGCACAAGGCTGCGCAGCGATTCGGCATTTTAACAGGCCGCCATCAAATGTTGATTAAAATTTGGAAGCTTGGGCCTCCTTTCATGAAAAGTGCCTTCATCTGCTCTTCAGATGTAACTTTCTTATTCCTGCTACCCTCGTTCAAAATTGTAGTCATTAGTTTTCTAGATGTTACCAATCAAAATTAGGTTGGGACTTAGGGAAAAATATTAATGGCTTGGTGGAAAAAATAGAGGATATCAACATTTGTGATCCCCCCATTACAAAAAATTATACAAGCAACCGTGAAATAATAGTCACTTGCATTCAAAATGCACATAGTTCTTCATTAAGTATGAGGGTGGGGAGGGGTTGCATAGGAGGACAGTTTAGGGAACCAATTAAACATATGCTTAACCCCGTGGGAGGATAAGATCCACGTGTATTTAAAGGTAAAAGGACATTTATGCAAATGTGTACCTAATGGAATAAATGACGGATCAGAAAAAGCACAGTTGTGTTTTCATCATGCTTTGCAATCATTGCTTGAATCTTATGATAGTGGCCTCAGTGAGTGTCTGTTCTTAGTGCAAGCCCAAAGGGATTAGAAGGAATAGGATTATCACTCTATTTTCATCCTGTATGGACTCCTTCCGGGGCGGCTGAAGAGCCAAAGTCTGCTTTTCACCCTCTGCACCTCTCTCACCGGAGCCTCTGTACCTGCCAGGAACCGATCACAGACGATCTGCTGAGCTCTGGGTCTGGCTAATTCTAGCAAATAGGAACACATGAAACTTGCGGAGAAATTGTTGACAATTTCCAGCCATCATTAACGTTCAGTGCTCCCCTGGATTTTAGCCACGTTCTTACCTTTAATCACGGGACACCCTCAGAATAATGCACCACACCTGGGACAGGGGATCGTTTACCATTTGCAGATGGGTTAGCCCTGCAGTTCACTTAGACAGAGTTTTGCATTTATTCTGGGTCCCAGAGGTTTTCCTTTTATAGTGCAGTTATATCCACTAAAATTATAACTTCCAAAATTCTGTTCTATTTTATGGCTCTTGCGGAGTATTTATGACCTCGACTGCTTCAATGGACATTTTTAGAGATTTAAAGCTTTTGGGAGAACTGCACAAGACTGGTGCTGCTGATGCCGAATGCTCAGACAGAGATCCTGGAGAACTCTTTTATAGGTTGCCAACAGAAAGTGTATTCAGTTGTAGGACCTATTACCTTACAAGCAGATCATGTTGAAATAAGGAAATTAATGAGTATCTCACATTATGTCCATCAACATGCGGATTTTTCCCCTGCCAGTTTAAGGCTATTTTGGGTAGCAAGAAATTCATTTGCTTCCTAGGGTGCTAGGAAAGCAGTTACTTAATTGAGCCTTTTTTCACTTTTATGCTTGTTTGCAAATGGTAACTTCCTGTCCCCTTTCCCTATCAGTTCCCTTCTCTCCTAAGCTTTTCAACATCCCCCTGTAGCCTGCAGCTTGGCAGGTAGAGTTTGCCAAGAGAGTTACTGGGGGTGAGGTCCACAAAATCACAAGTAAAGAATTCTCTGCGTAGAACTGCCATTCTCTCTCAGCCTGAAGGACTTGCAATGAAGACTGGGATATAGAAGAGAAAGAAGGATTATTTCACCCACGCGGTAGAGGGTGGAATAGGGAAGAGGGCTGAATGAAGGAAAAGCGAGTCCTTGCCGCACTCAGCCATGAGAGAAGAAATTTCTGTTGAGTTTGCAGCATCTCTAACAAAGACACCACACCTGTTTGCAGGACTGGCTATCTATACTAATGTAGTATGCATGTAATTTTCAACGAAGAACTGAAAAAAAAAAAAGGTCCATCTGACAATAATTTCCAAGTAATGTTTTATATTTTACTGACACTATTAACTATGACAAGATCAAATCCCAGAGCAGACCAAGGTCCTGCTAACTCACTTGGCAATACCAAGCACAACTTTGTGGGCCCAGCTTGCAGACTAAAAGCAGCCCTTCCAGATGCTCAGGTTACCCAGACCCTTCCTTCAAGAGCTGCGCAAATTCACTGCCTCTCAGACTCGGAAACAGGAACCTGCGAGCACCGCTCGTGTGGTCACACTAGGAAGCATGAAGGGAGGAGAGGCAAAGAAGGAGGCACAGTAAGGCTGCTTGGTACGGGGCATCTCGGCTGCCCCACTGTTCTTCTTTATCTTCTGCTTCTACCCCACTTCCTTTCTCCCAGCCCTGGTGACCTACTACATCACTAGAACACGGCCTGCTTCTGCATGCCTTGGTCGCCCAGAATATGGCTTATCTCAGGCTCGAACATATCGGGTCGTCCTTAGAGACTTAGGTCTTAAATCTCCTGACAATGTTCTTGATTTCTCAAGCAAAACTAGCCGTTCCGTCTCTGGTGTACCCCTAAGAGTTACATTTGTTAATTTAGGACTCTACTGTGATATTTCTGAGCCCTCATCTGCTTTTTACACTGGACTACAAACGCTCAGAGGTTTGGTCCACATCTTCTCAGCCAGGTATCCTCTGTGCCTCCCCTCTGCTCTGCCTTCCTCAGTCTCTAATGTCTAATAGGACGAATGTGTGACCCAAAGAAGGTGCTGCCTAATAGCACGTGGGCAGAAAACAACAGCAACAAAACTGAAGAAGTAAAGAAAGAGAAATGTTACACCTGCCTCCAGCTGCCAGTCAGGGATCTAAATCTGTGGAAGTGTCAGAGAATGCCTAGAGGGGTCCTTGCTTTCTCTTACTTTCTTTTCCACTTCTTAACATTCATCTTAATTAGCCCTGTCCAAATTCCAAAGCCACACCCCTTGTATTTTCTTCTGTTTCTCACTCTCAGGTCTTTTAGCCACCCCCCTCTCCCTTTTTAACCTTTCCTGCATGTTTACATTTGTAGGTAATTGAAGGAAGGAATTTGGTAGTCTCAGGTCTCTGAAATCCAAGAATCCTCTACACTAAGTCCTGCACCCACCTAAAAGCTTGATCCTGTGGCAGTATCCAGAGCAAGCACTCGGAATCCCACCGAAGGAAAGATGAGGAATGAAAATAAACAAATGGTGCCCAGCAGATGCAGCCACAGAACGTGGAATTTCAAATGAAGTCTGGAGCCCATCACGCCCTAACCTTCCTTTCCATGTGGAGTGTGTCAGTGTGATGCAGAGTGTCACCACTGAATGACTTACTAAAGTGGGGTACATTGAAATGACCACGCCAGCTTAGAATAAAATCTTTGATATTAACACTGAACATTGACTAAAAAAGAAAAGCTAAGTCAGACATAATAATATAAACTAGCAAAAAATATTTATTATGTGGTCAATGGTTTGCATAGCCTCATCCCAATTCAGTGAGAAGGTTTGGTTATTTCTCGATTTGGCAATGAGGAAACTGAGGCAGAGAGGGGATTGCAAAATAACTTGAGCTCATGTAGGTGTAAATAGATGGTACATACGGGTTTCAAATGACAGCTGTCGAGCTCTGAGTCCACTGTCTTAAATGTGTGTAACCTCTGCAAAACATAATAAAAAGTCGTATTTTGATATGGTACTATAAGAACAATCTGAATGAATTAATTTCTTATTTCTTTTTAAATTTTTTTTAATTTTAAAGACAAAAAAATCCAACAAAATGAAACAGACTAAATCTAAGTCAAAACAAAGCAGTGAAATTGGTACAGCACTTCAAAGTAGGATAATAGGAAAACAACAGTGGCTACCATAGTATATCTTGTAATCTTCACAATAGTTGTCCATTCCATCAGATATAGCAAAATCCAACCAAAACCAAACAGAATAAAACCAATCAAAACAGAATATTGAATAAAGCAAAAATTAATTGGAACAAAACAAAATAGTGAGAACAATATAGGATTTCAAAGACAAGCTAGAAGGGAATCCCTCATGATTGCTATATTGCATAGTGTTGTCCTCCCTATAAAAGCTCAGACTGCTGGCCCTAGGACTGCAAAGTCAGACAAACAAAATAAACATTCAGTTTATTTTGTACTTCAGTTGCTATCAACTCAGCCTGTCCTGTGAACCAACTGGCTGCTTAAGGGGGAGTCGGGGGGGTGTTGGTGATTCTCAGCTCACACGCCGGTAGGCTCACAGGAGGTGCTATCTGACTTTTCTCTTCCTGGGCCCTGCATGGTATGCACAGCTTACCGGAAATCCTGGGTAGTTGGCTTGTTGGTCAGCTCCTGCCAGTCCCATGGCTGATTCTCAAGAGGTGCTGACTTTTCTCTTCCTGGCCCCCCATGACCTGTCTAATTTCTTATTTCTGTGTTACTACCTGTATCATTATGTGTGTGTGTGTGTGTGTGTGTGTGTGTGTAGTGTTCATATAATTTGAAGCTCATGTTACATAATTACTCAGCTCTGTCAGTCTTTATGTTTTACATAAGTGCTAAGATTAATGACAAATTACTTGATTAATAGCCACAAAATGGTTAAAAAAAGTTACAAGGAAAGTTTAAGATTTCAAATTCCAGGTTTTTTTGTTCTTCATGGTCACCAAAACATTTGTTTATTATGCTGTTCACCTTCTGGACAGGACTGAGATTTCTAGCATCCACACTGAAGAGTTTGTAACTTCAGATGACTGAGCACAGATACAAAATGATGCCTAAGGGACTCCAGAGAGCTTTAAGGGAATCTGAGGTGTTCTTTTGAAAGTTTTCATTAAGTTTATTGGTACATTTTAAGTATACATATTGATCACATTCATCATGATGAATTTGCACCTGTACATGATACATCTTAATTCTTCTTCTTCTTTTTTTTTGCATTCCTCTACCTTCCTTTCAACCCCTCCTTCCCTAATTATTTACAAAAACCTTGTTACCATTTTTTCCTTCTGTTTTTTTGCTTTTCTCTTCCTCCCCCCACTCAGCGTCCCTTCACATCTGAATATTCTCTTTCTATTTGGTAATATCTTGTGTTATGGTTTGTGTCTGGATGTCCCCCAAAGCCTCATGTGATCACTGGGGGTGATCAGATGCAGCTGAATCTAGAGTTTGTGCTTGGTTCATTGTTCCTCAGATTGGAGTTGGAGTGCTCAGCTGGTTAAGAACAGAAATTTATTTCTTTACAGTTTTGGAAGCTGAATCAGGGTACCAGAACGACCAGGTTCTAGAGATGGCTCTTTTCTTTTTTAAGGACAGCTTCTCTCTCTCTCCTTGAAGTCTTTTCCTATAAGAGTACAAAGCTTTCCTAAGGTTTAGGTCCCATAACAGAATGCTATCACACTGGCAGGGAGGGCTTCAGCGTACAAATTTTTAGTATTTCCAAACTGTTAAAATAATGATTATTGTGTTTCGTGTTGGAATCACAGTCTCTTAAGAGTGTAGATCACATCTTACTCTTTTTTGCATTTTGTACATGCTTTGTACACAGTACATGATAAACTTTTGTTGAGCTAAACCTAGTTAAACTGAAGGTTAATTTTTCTGAAGGTTGATCTGTCTAAACACTGAAAGTATGTATTAGTTCCAAATATGAATTTTTATGGTGGTAGAGAAATTTTAATTGTGTTTGAATAGTAGGATGATAAAATCGATAACAGTGTACTTAAATCAAGTAACTAACTTCAGTGATTTTTGTTTAAATGTATGAGTTAACAATTTTATTGACTAAAATAACTACCTGTTTCAGTTCAGTGGCAGAAATTTCCATACGAATCAGATTCTCCTAATATGGTTAATTTACCTCATAGTTATTTCTCACAAAAAGAAAATGTTAAATTGCGAATGCATCTCAGTTCATAAACATTTAACTCTTTCCACTGCATCAGTCATCAACAGCTTCTCTCCAGCTGGGTGTAGTGATGCATGCTTGTATTCCCAGCACTCAGGAAGCTGAGGCAGGAGTATCGTAAGCTTGAGGCCAGCCTGGGCTACTTAGTGAGACTTTGCCTTAAAAATAAAATAAAATAAAATAAAACAGAAGACACAAAACAAAAAGAAAAAAACACAAATGGAAAAGTCTTTTGTGGATAAAAAAAATAACAAATCTCCTATCCTCTCATATGCTATGACTTCTAGTTTGATTTATGCATGAGTCTACATGTAAAAGTGAATTTGCTGGATCATATAAGCAATTTCATTTACACTTTGAGAAACCGTTATCCTGTTTCTCATACTGGTTGTACCATTTTACATTCCCACACTCAATGCGTAAGAGTTTCAACTACTGCACTTCCTCACCAGCACTTGTTGGTTTGCTTACATATTTGCCATCTTAAGAGGTGTAAACTTTGCTGAGTTGTAATAACTTTGTACAGTGGGGATGCACAGAAACCAGCACACAGTGAGTGTTAACCAAAGGAAACTGTTT